>JABFQA010001437.1:0-13776 GCA_022817065.1 Probaryconus sp. ZL-2020 | reverse complement strand
TAACATTCTTAACGATTCCATTTTTTTTTTTTCATTTTGTTGTAAATAATAATAATAATAATAAAAGAAACTATTTTGACTTATACAACACATTTGAAGTAATGGAATTGATATTTTATGTTAACGATTAATATTATTAAAAAAAGAAGATTGTTATACGAGTCTTTCGATTATTGTATTGCCATGCACACATTGCTAGCTATCTTAAAAGCCATTTAACAGAAAACATATATATTCTTAAGAATTTAGATCGAGAAATTCGTGGAATCTACCTGAGATTCCTTATGAAGATACCTGAGTCATCTGATACGACCCATATTCGTTTATACAAATTCCTCATTGGGTATTATAAAACCTTACGTTCATTCATTAAAATTTCATTTTCAGTTTGTGCATTCACACCTGCTCAATCAAATGTCTTTCAAGTGCAAAACCATTTCTATTAAAAACATAACAATTGTAATCTAACTAATGAATTGTAAAAATTACAATTAATAACAAACAAAAATGAAAAGTATAAAAGAACATCAGTTTTCTACAGTTGATGCAGTTTTTATACTGAATGAGTATATTTGCACTGAATTAATTTTCTTTTGCAGATGTTTATTATATATGGGAGAAAAAAGCAAATGACTCAGCATAAATGTGTAAGTGTCATAAAGGCACGTCACAATTACCTCATTTTACAGTCGTTAAGATTCTAATTGTAAACTAAATGATAATACAAAAATGGTGCACTTGCTCTCCTAACATTATCGTATTTTGACGAAATTATGACATATTCATGACAAACGACGCACCGGAAATTCACATGTCATTGTGGAAACGAATCTAGTTTCATTGTAATTTACATTTGCGCGTGAAAGTTTATGCGTAAAAGCAACACAATTGTTAAATCAAGCGCGTTTTTGTCATATAACTTCCAGTGAGTAACGATACATAAAAATCCTGTAAATAAACTTAATGTTAATGTATTACATTTGTCATTTTTCAATTATAATATCCGGTATTTATTGAAAGTTTATATCTTGAATTGCAAATTAAATCATTTAAATTGCAGAAATTATCATTAAGCATTTGGTGTAAACAATTTAAACCATTCGTTTTATACGTTCCAACGAGTTTATAGAATATTAAAATACACTTAAAATATAAAGTATCACTGGAATTTTCAGGAAAGGTTACTTTATTGAAAAAGTTCGCTTCAATGCTTTGAATATTTCGTTGGAAAATAAAACTTGTTGAAAATAAAAATTTTCATATATTTTTTTTTTTTTTTTTGCTTCTGTAAGTGTTTTAATGTGCAAAAATGTGGATAGCGACAAAAAATGCAAGGTTTGTTGTGAAATGCAAGTACTCAAGTAACACAAACATTTCTACTTGTAATTCTAAAATCTTTCATCGAAACTGCTATTCCGATAACTTGTTAAAAGACAATTAAAAGCAAGGGAAGTTAACGTCACTTATTTACCGTACGATTCCAGTTTTGCGAGATCTTGTTTCAAAGCCATTGTTTTCGTTAACTTATCAACCGTTCCTGAACATGGAAACTTCACTTATTCTGTGAATCTCACACGTCTAATATTCCATTAATGCATTAACTAGAGAAATTCCACATGAATATAACTCGAAATTTCTTTGGCAGAAAAAGTCTGAAACGCGATTAAATCGAATTGATTATTTACACTTTTCCGCAAATTTGATTCGATGATGTATAAGGAATAAGTAATTCACTGTTCAACAATTAATCGTGAAAGTTTCTACGTGAAAAAGATTGTTGTGTATAAATTTCTCCTTGTAAGATTAAATTTGATATAACGAGAATTTTCTTATCTTTAATTTTTGGGTTATTTGTTCTTCGAAAAAATTTGATAACGATTCGTTGAGTTAGTTCGCTAAAAATCATCATCATCAAATGACTTGGCAATTAAAAAGAGTCGAATTTTTTAGATTCTGGATTTTCTACAATTGATTATTAACAGTAGCTTTTGAAGTATTGGAATTTATTGACGATAATATATATATTAAAAAAAAAAAAAACTTTTTAAAGTACACATTTCTCATCGTAAAAAGTAGTTCGAAATAACGAGAGTACTGTTGTTATCGTTATCGGCAATTTCGGGGTTTGTAGCTCTTCCGAAAAGCGAGATAACGATCTCTTGATGAATTATTACGTCGGAAACAGGTTGCACAAGGGTTGGATCGATGCCAAAGGCCTACCTTATCTAAAAATATTTATCCCCCGTAGCTCATTAGGTTGAAGTTTCCATCCAGAGTGGAATATTAATTAATATTCCACTCGACACAGTCTCGTTATGATTACTTTTCGAAACACGGCAGGTTTTATTGAGTCTCACCAAGCGCCATACGAATAGTTGAATAAATATTTACACGTCATCGAATAAATTTATAAATACACACAATCAAATCTAAACGACAAATTTATTCAACAGAATCATCAATTAGAATGTATCTGATTCATCATTCTTAAATTATAAATTCATGAAATATAACAAGATTTGAAGAAGATTTTCAATAAATGTATTGTATCAACATGTTTATAAAATAATGTTAAGTAAATGTTAACAAAATGTTTTTTTTTTTTTTTTCTACGTGGAGGTCTCGCGAAACAAGGATCTAAATCATAAAATATAAAGTAACCTTCGTGTTTTCCCGTATTACACATAACAATCTGAAAATCCCAGGTCGACAAGAGTGACGTCAAAGAAACTACTTGAGATGTAGCCTCCGAGCCAATGATCCGGTCACGGTTAAAATTGAGAACGCGCAACAGGAACCAAACTTTCTTCGGTTGCACAATGACGAGCATTCGCCATTGGACGTTCCGTGGATGTTTGTTTCATTTGGTCGAATAATCTGTCGTTAAAGAAATTTAGAAAATCTAAACAACAAAATATAATCAGCTCGTTGCAAAATTCGTTAATTTCTAAAAATCCTCTAAACAAATTGTCTTCGATTGAAATTAAATCAATTGTTAAAAAGAGTTAGATTCTTCGAACTTATTCGCTTAGAAGTCATCAAAATAAATGCAAAAACGACTGAAAGTATGATATTTATGAAATTGAAATTATCTCTAATGGTTGCAAATATATCTGGACCTTTCAACGGCATTCTACCTAATACACCTAACGTTTTTTCTAAATGTCTCATTAACCTTTACTTTCGATAAACGTGCCCACAACGTTCTCAGAACGTTCGTGTTTTAAAAAGGTATAATTTCAGTAATTTCACAATAATTGTCTGATGTCTTTCAATTAAATTTTAATAATTCCATTCCATCATGTTTTCGAAATAAAATTGCATCGCGAAGTTCATCGTGTTCAAGAAATGAGATTGCGCTAATGAAAAATTCGATCAATTGAAAATGAGCCGCGCAAGCGACAGCGCCAGAATGATCGTCACCGTAAAACATTCGTCCTTCATAGAGCCGTGAAAGGTCCGATATTTTTTTATCTTCGTTAATCTCTGTCGCGCTCTTTCTCCTTTCATAGAAGACACGCGTAGAGCCGCGCGTATCTTCGCGCAGAGCCGAGTCCGTATTGCACACGTTCATTGAACTTTTTGCAGTCGAGTATTTGTGTTTACGATACAACGCTGTGTATCCATTGCGGACATTCCTCGTCGAGGAGAAGGAAATAGCGGCTGAAAAGAAATACGCGGAGAGACAGAGACAACGAGAACAGAAGTAAAGGGCGCGACTGAGAGCGAAGATCTCAGCGACGAAGAGGTGTCTTAAGATGGCGACGATCCTTGGATCTAGGCATATAACGGGTGTTCGGTAAAATCGGCACCCTCGACTCAGTCCTATTCCAGGATATTCTCATCGAGCAATTTAAATGAACGTTTGTTAAACGTAGACTGAGAAAAATAGACTGTTGGAATAACAGTAAAGACTACGTGAATTACACCGTTGAACTGTAATTATTTGTGGAGCAAGAGAAGAGTTCCCTTTAATTACAGATTGTTAAATTTCGCTGATAGATAAAATAATTACATTGATTGAATGTTTACCGAACAATTATTGATAATTAGTATTTGTTTGCACTTTATTGTTTGCTGAAACCCGTTTAACCAACGTTTCAAATACAACAAGCTCGCGAATTACCGTTGATACAGTTTAAATCGCATTATGTACAAAACTTATCTAAATTTGTTTTCTTTTGAAGTATTAAGTTATCTTAATTTTATCTTAATTACTAATTCTTCTCACTGCCGAAGAATGCGAAGCGCTGATAAGTTGCGAAACAATGACACACACACAAGGGAGCCTTTACATGCAATAATCAGTATTTTTAATTCGACTCTTTCCATGTGGTCACCAATATTAAATTGTATAGTCGTTATTAGCCACGATACTACTATATGATTTGAGATGCTTGACCGAGCACAATATTTCAAGCACGACGCATTAATAACGTTAGGTAGTCCGATAAGTATTGTATTTCGATTCGATGCTTGAATTTTACGACCTCCTTACATACGTTCCCTTTATAGTTGCTATTTTCTCAAACGTTTTCTTTTATATGAAAATAATAATAAATATAGTTACATTATTCATTTAAATGTAATTTAGCGCTGTCTTATTATATTCTCAATAAAATGGCCTTTACTTGTATGCATATAAGTATATACTGCAAACTTTATAAAATATTTTGTTTTGCATTTTTTAACAACAAATTGTGCAATTAAATTTTCCTCGAATGAAAATGATCGGTAAAACACGAAATGATAAATGTGGATGGATACAAAAAGAATTAATTAAAGATTTTTGAATTTGAAATAACATTCAAAACCAGTTGATTTTACTGCACTGCAAAGTATTATTTATGTTTACATTTGCCCTGGGAATAATTACAATAAATAATTCAAGTATATAAGTACGTAATAAATTAGCAGATATGATGCATCGCAAGTGCGTTGAAAAGTGGTCACCCTTTTTCTAATTGCTGCGACGTTTCACATTGTCGGATGCCGCTTATACATTTATGCAGCAAAATCATGAAAACACGTGCAATAAATCAACACCCACGCGGTGGCTCCAGCATGTTGAAACGATTATGCAACTATAGTTTAACGCACTAAAAGAAAGAAAGCACTTTACTCATCAATAACCGCGCACTAATATCGTAGATAATGTCGAAATCAAATCTTATCATTTAATGTTTTCAATTTGTCTTATTTCATACCTTTCATTAAAAAACAATTACTTTGGTATAACTGATCAATAACATAATTAGTCGATGACTTTCTATTCGATAAATAAACGGAATTAATTTCATTTGCAATTATAATTAACTCATATTAATCAATTAATTGATACCAAATTATGTTATTATTGCAAAATATTTGCACTTAACAATACAATCTTTAGACAAAGTATAATTATTGAAAAATTAGATATTTCAACGCGTCCTAATTATATTATTACCATTTTATTACGTACAATAAACGTGTAAAAAATATAAATAACTGACACACTTATTTAAGACAGGATGATTTTATTTAGGACACTGAATAATGAAATTCGCGACAATTTTATACGATAATAAAAAAAAAAAAGCCTATATAAATGGGGTAATGATAAATGAGTACAATAGCCTAGCTCAATAGTATCTGTTTATACGGAATAATCTATTAGCTCATTAACTTTCCCAGTCAGTATTACATACAGTACAATTTTATATATGTTGAATCAACAGAACCCCCCTTTTGTTTGCTTTGCATTTTAATCACGAACATATGACTAGACGTGGAACGTGGGAAACGATATATGGCGTACAAATTATGAACATGTCAATTGCACCATTTCATGCGCGGTATCATAAAATGGACTCTTTTTTTTTCATTTTCTTACTACGTTTTGTTATACTTTGCCATATATTGTAACCCAGATAATTCAGTGCAAAAAAAAAAAAAAAAATCAATGTTCAAACCATTATTCCGACTCTTCTTTACGGACGATATTTATGAAAAGTTGCAAAATTTCGTATCAATTTTGAAAACAAAAAGCCATGGATTAGATTTCTATCAAAAGAGAAAATGTTAATTTAATCATATTTTTTTCTGAGTCGAACAATAGCCTTTGGAATGTGATTCAATGACTTGTTTAATTCATTAAAGAAGTGTTGATGGTTTCGACAAAAAAACAAAAAAAAAAAAAAAAAAATAAGGAAACGTTGGGAAGGGGAATCTCTGTGAAGCGAAAGATTTATTTAACGGTGAATATGACGAGGATAAAAAGAAATGTAATTCTTTCCGCACGGTTGAATCCTTTTCGATTGCGATTGGTCGTCGATGTAATTAAAAAGCTTGCAAAATAAAGGGGGCTCCGATAAAGCTGAAACGAAGCGCAAAAAGATGACCGAACACAATGGAAAGTGAGCATAACTATTGCGATGACTACATTACCGGGGGTACTTAGATGTGGTGCGCGCACACAGAGATGAATGCGGGCGTGCATGATTTGCACACGCGAAAGAACGTAACAAGTATAACGTGCTTCTCGCCGCGGAGCGTCGAGGGATCACGTGAGAGGGCAGAGAACTCTTAAGCGAAGACCCGTAGCTTATCTACGCGGACTGAACGCGCACCTCGGACACGCGCAAATTTTACAAACCAGTCGTCCCACGCTTTCTCACCTTTGTTGTATCACGATCAAAAGCTTCGTATCTTTTGTTCGAGAAAACACGCTTCTTTAAATGTGTTTTTTTTCTTTTCCTCACATCTTCCATTTACCATTGTCTGCTGCTGTTTGTCTGAAAAGAAAATTCCTATTCTAACTGATAGAAATAATACCTGAACGCGGACGTTCGCTGATTAATTAATCTTTCGCGTATTAGCTTTAATTGATCGAAGGGAAAAGGATTTTCATGTAATGGGAAATAATAAATGACGATGATTGGATAAATGTCAGGAAAAGCAAATATAGACTGAGGTAAATGTCAGGAAATAAGAAGGGAAATAACACCGAGTCAATGCCAGGTTTTAAAAATAATAGATTACAGGGTACAGATAAGGTGTAAAACGAGATGAACAAAAAGTAAACATGTACAAGACGTGAGATAAATACAAAGTAAACGTAAGAATAAAAAAAAAAGACGATGGAAAAAACAATGCATGTTGTACATCAGGAGAACGCGAGATGGAATAGCATGGCAAGAATTGACTTCGTATGAACGAAAGAAGTATCATAAGTTGTTACTAAATCATGAGGTAATTTTTGCAGTGCATAAAATGCAATTTGAAAAAGTTGCCTATGTTTAATGATTTGATATTTAATCGTGTACCATTCGTCTGTGAATCTTTGCCCTGTTAGTAAGTTCTGATAATTTCATAAAACATTAACTTCTGAATGATATTGACAAACGATGACAGTCATTTATTAAAACAATTCTCGATGTTAGATAAGTATTATTTCCACTGTTTATTGTAGTCGAGTGGAACTCAAATCAATAAAATCATTCGCAGACAATAAGCACTTTAACAGTAAAACAAATTTCTATTACAGTCGAGCACGATTTGAAATGATACAATGGATTTTGTGCCTTGTTTTTAAAAGAAACATTAGAGTAGATTGTTCTTAGAATTTGTGTTATATATATATATATTGAGTATGTAATTCTTGTGGAGATCATTTTGCATTATACACAGTCCAACTGTTACTCAGTGAAACGCAACCTCTATCATATAAAGTCATTAAATTATTATTATGTTGAGTGTGGCAAGTAGGATAGAATACCGTATAGCCGAAGACTCGATTACTCGGTGACCGACAATGTAACCAACGGCGTACACTTTTTTGTACGGTTTATACACTTTATGATTTTTTTTCATAATTAAAACGTTCATTACATTAACATTTTTTCGCAAATCATCTTTAATAAACTTTGATATCCGTAACAAAAAATGCTTTATTATATAATAACTTTTAACTCTTCCTTATGCCGCTTAATTGTTATATTCTTATGAATGCAAAATTTTGAATATTACATTCATCCAATTAGTACGAAAGGTATCACAAAAAATCTACTTATTTTTTTTTTTTTTTTTGTATTTCTCTCAGATATTGAAGAGTTTCTTTAAACTTCGATAAATAAAATGAAATGTAAAATTGCACACGTGAAACGTAAAAGTGTCATTATATACGGAACTACGTTGAAAGGTATTCGATGCTCAACATGTTCCAATGGTACATTTTGTATACACTTTTTCCTCGAGTTCAGGGACAACAAGAAACTTCCTTTTGTGAGGAAACCGAGTGAAGATCCGATGACTAATTCCGCGTTCCCTGCATTGTCGTACCGAACCATTAACCCAGCCAGTTACTGCGGCTTTTATAGATTTATTACCAATTCATTATTTTTTATTTCCATCGAAATCATTAAGTAACTTATTACATAAATTTTGTCTCAATTTTTTAAAACACATCTTATTCAGATGTTCCATAAGTGTTGTATCTTCTTCAGTAAATTGACAGTCGACATTGTTACTGCTTTGATTGAACCTTCATTAATAAATTCACAAACAAATTTTGTATTCAGATCTTTGACTCGAATGTTAATTTTTAACATTGAGTTAATTTTATATGTATCCTTCAAATGACTATAACATTTTAATTGATTGTTATGAATAAAAAGAAATGAATTATTCAAAAGAACAATTAAAACAAAAATAATATTGGAAGAAAATAATGTTGAGTAATAAAGAAAAAGAGAGTACGCAAGACCAAAAGTCAAAATGTGCAATCACGTATATAAAATTGTGAGTCGACTCATGATTTGCGTCAGTGGGCTGGAAAGTAAGTAGCGTTTACGAACTTTCGATATAGTTCGTTCGTCATATTTTTCAAATTCTCACATAGTAAGCGCGCAAGAAGAATTACACCTCGTTCGGAGGTTCTTCTTATTTGAAAGTTATATCGCAGAGTTCATTTCACAATGCTGTTTTTTTGTTCTTTCAACAAAGGATGCAATTGGACTCTTAACATATTTTAATATTTGGTTACCAAACACAGCGAAAGTCGGTTGTTGTTTCAAAGTTCCATTTTTCTTTGTTAAATAAAGGATGTAAATTTTTTTTTAAGTGTTAAAATCTAAGATAAAAAAAAATCTTTCCAGTATATTATGCAAAATATATAATTTTAATTTCTAATGATAGACAATTGAAGAGGTTGGTGTAAAATAAGAAATTTCTATTCGAGAGCGTTTTGCACCAGCCCCTTCGATTGTTTAACAATTTGCTATGCAGCTATTTCAACTATCCTTATTTGCAATAATTACTATATAATAATCAATTGGCATTTCGTCATATTTTTAATATAAACGTAACAAGTAATATATTAACAAAAATTAGAAACGAATTCTTACAGAGTTTGCCCAGTCATTATCTTACAGATTATTTTCTCGTGCAGAAGATATTAATATTGAAAAATGCATTTATAATGGGGTTAGGTGAAATTGGAGTTTGCCGGAGCATTTAACATTTAACCTTAACAACCGGTATTAGTAAAGAAATTAAAAGGAGAGATAAAACCTTTATAAACGGTGCAAAGAATAGAATAAAATCGTAAAACTTTTAAAAGGTCCTTTCCTTAATATTCTTAAAAATACATAAAGAATATTTATTTAACGCCAAAGGAAAATGTACTCTGAAACTTGACGCTAAAGTTGAACAAAAAAAAAACTAGTTTGGAAAGTTAAAAAAACAAACGAATTTCTCCTGAGGATAGATAAACTATAAAATAAATTAATTAACATATGAAAATAAAACTAAATATTCTGAAGTAGGTTATCCTTATCAGGAGTAAATATTTCCTGGCACAAATTGTGTCAATCGAGTCCATAAATATAAACAATTGACACATAAATCAGAATTGGCATTCGATAAAATGCAAACAGTTTTTTTTTCCCGCGGATCGTTTCATAATGATACAATTAATTAATGATGAATTTGTGAACGAGGCTGTTCGTTTATCACGTGTATCGAAATTGATAAATTGATTACCTAATGTTAGAAAATGAAGCATTATACTCGAAGGCATTACTTGCAATTAACTTGCATCTCTCATACCAAAATCCGTTGTAGTGGAACGTTCGCTTTGCCTTATCTTCTACTCCGGGACGCAAAAGCAATGGATGTGCTGGATACCGTTTATCCGGATTACCTAGAAATTACCAAACGCTAGTAGATTGTACCGTAACTCACTTCGTAATTCTACCTTGGTAATATCGCATCGTTATGTCATTTATATAACACACTCCAATGCAGATCGTTTACCTTTTTGTAGCATCGAACAATTCCTATTCAATAGAAATCAAACCGCTTCATTATTTTTTCCGGGGCATTTTATTTCACAAAAATATTTCTTTCTTTTTTTTCTTAATTTCCTTTTTACAAATGAACGTAATAATTCTGAACGTAATACATCTAGATCATCAAAAGTTGTTAGCCTATTTTTTGCCACGTTACAAATAAAATGTTTCCTCTTGTTTTATATAAAGTCATCATCTTTATGAATACGCGGTGAAATGACTTAAAAACATGTTACATAAATCAAAGATCGTCGTATAATTTTTTGAACGTTGGTTTGAATTTAATTTCATCGTGTTTCGTCGTGGAAAAACTTGACAATCTCTTTAGGAACGTCGTCAAGTTTTCCAATGTGACGAATAACGTACCATCGTAGACCGGTTAAAGAGAGAACCGTTACGATTTCCATTCACGCGAGCTCTAAAGTCGGCCTCACTCGTATCGGCGTTTTGACGGTTTATAATCTTTCATTACGTACTCTTTATTTTTGGCGTTTGCAGCAAGACTTAAGTAGGTTTATAGAAATGCACTTCTCCATTAAATTTAAGTAAATGTCGGTAAGATTAATGCATAATTTATTCACCGTAATTTTGTTTATAAAACGGCAAGAGCAACGTTTAAGTACTGGGAAAACGAAAAACCTTACCTTACTCAAATGAAAATGGTTATTAATGGAGATTTTCATACATAAAAATGATCATTAATTACGTCTTAATGGATTGCGTTATTATAATTACATTTGACGTAAGTTATGTCAATGATTAATAGTTTCAGTAAAACGATAAAACTAACGGCTTTAAATCACAAATAAATTACTTAAAGCTGTGTTCTCGTCTCAAAGAAAATATATCAACGGCTAAACGCGTTATTGGTTATTTTAAATAACACTGCTTTTTTTTTCTGGAATAGATAGTAAATGAAAGATTTTCAATCGTACAGACTTTCTCTACATGATCCATTGAATGTTTCATAAAATTATCATTATAATAATATATCTTTATTTCATAGATCGAATTAACGGAAAAAATCAAAGTACTATAATTTTCACATTAATATTTATCAGTACAATTTGTTTGAGTCAAAGAAAATGGGGTGTTGTTCATTATAAGCAAATTCACTTTCATATTCATGCCTCACGAAAAGTGCGCCATTACATCATACGCGAATTGTGTTTGACATATCGGTATTCAGATTTTTAAAAAATCGTACATGGGACATACATAAGATTATGCATAATGGCACGGATAATTATAACGTTCAACGACCGGTACGATGGAACGTGATATTTCCACATGCGTGCTTTAATTTGGCTGCCACGTTGTCGTGTCACCACAAGCTACTGATTTTCTGACAATATCGAAGAAGATTGAAATTCAGAGCAACACATTTCAAATTCTGCAGCAAATTAACTCAGAGATTTATCATTAATTTTAATGAACAGACAGCTTGAAAAAAAAATTAAGAAAATGTATTTTTAATTGTTTTCAAAAAAGTACAAACATAAAGTGTATTTTCAGAGATGAAAAACAATTGAAATGATTAGAATAACGATCTTTATTGTAATGATCTGGTTTATTGTGATAGCAATCTAGTTTTCTCCGTACAGAAAGTAAAATTACAGAAAAATGTCGAATACGACGTCCCATTAAAGTATTGACATTCTAATCCAACAAACGTTTCAGCTAAAAACGATTTTAATTAATTAATAAAAATTTCACTCGATCAATGATTACAAATAATTGACAGTAAAGCGACTAGAAAATCCTTTTCGTTTTATTATCGTAATAATTAATTGTGTTTGAAATATTAACTAATAAATAATGATCAAATGCCGGTAGTAAAAAGTAGTGAACATTATGTTGTTCGGTACGTTGTGCTCGCAATTCGTGGCAAAAAGTGAGTTTTCACAACTGTAACTGTTCGGTTTTTCGACACGGCTCGCGAAAGAATCGCCTGTCGGTGAGTGTCTTTTGCTGCCGCTCTAAAGTCGTTCATCATTTTTCTTATTTTTTTTTCTTTATAACTTTATGCACGATTGATCTAACGCAGCAATAAATTTTCCCATCTGTTTCAATTAATTATCTATTATACTTTCACGGCAGAGAAAACGTAATTGGTTGCAATACTTTTACTAAAACGATGTGAGAAATTCAAAAACAATATGTTGCTCGTGCAAAATTTAATTATTACGTTTTAATTGGCTAAAAAAATTCAACGACAGTATCGTCGAGAAATTTAAAATGAATATTAACAAAGTTATTTTGATTTCAACGTGCTTCTGAATATTTTTGACATCTATCAATTAAAAATATTTTTAATCATATAAAAATTAAATTGATAAATAAAGAGAAAACAATTTACAAGACATTGGAAAGATGTTGGTTTAGAAATTTAAAATGAAGGTAGAATGAAGGTAATATGAAACGTATTTGAGTGTCTTTCAGAAAAATAAATGGAACTTCATTTTTCAATTGATCTAATGTTTTATTGATAGAGGGAACTGTAAGAACCGAAGCTGGTGTAATTAGTTAATCCGTGTCATTAAACTCGTTTAAGAATCAATTAAGGATTCTGAAAGAAAGATTAGCTTTCGATAGGACAACGATCTACCGAAAAAAATGAAAATTTGTATGAGCACGCATATCATTAACCTTGTTCAATTGCTGGTACAGTTATCTTTCGATCGGAGATACAAATGTGCACCTCGTGTCGCAAACACGTGATAAACTTATATCAGCCATTAACACGTATATACTAACAGGTTTGTAAAACTCGAACAGATGTAACCACCGGAGCAACCACCTTGACACAGATTTAAACCACAGCTCCACAATAAATATTGATTTTGTATATATTAATTACTTTATTAACTAGCAAGTGTTTATATTTAATAGCATTGCGTAATTTCCCTTCAGGATACTTTGTATCTTGTCGAAGTACACTGGGTTATTGAATTACCCCAAGACGCAATCATTTTGTAAGTGGGTTAAAGTAATTGCAATTAGGTAAAATTGAATCTAGTGTATCTGAAATGAATCTGCTGTTCTCGTCAAAAGGAAACAACAATAATATGGCGACTGATAAATTGATGTGATTTAAAGGTTTGCGTTAAGGTGAAAGTTGATGATAAATAAAATTTGATCGGCGAAAATTCGCGGAGGAGAATAAGGAGCGACGGGGTATCGGTTTCGTAATTCTAGCGCATCTGTTCACGCCGCAACAAGCAGTGGCCACTTTTCGTTGGCGAGTCTATGGTTGCAATCCAAAGACTTTCTACCTCATCATCATATCGGAAGTCAATCTTATATTCAGCCTACGAGAATTCATCCGCCTACAATACAGTTTCATCGAGCCGTGAAATAAAAACTGTATTAAATGAATACACCGATCGTTTCCGGACTACACTTTTACTTTATTAAAAAAAAAAAAAAAAAAAAAAAAAAAAAT
>JABFQA010001436.1:0-13780 GCA_022817065.1 Probaryconus sp. ZL-2020 | reverse complement strand
CTTAATTTCTTTTTGATAATCATTAATTTTATTTCATATTATATTAAATCGATTTTTCCATTTTTCTACTTCTGCAGATAAAAATGCATTTTGTTCTGTAATTGTATTATATTCTTCTTTAAATTGATTAGCTTTTATCTTAATTTCTTCTATTTCGTTCTGTAGACTTTTTATTTTCATTATACATGATTTATGAAACTGAAAGAATGAAAATAGTACTGATTGAAAGTTATAGTTGTAAAAGAAATCAATACTTATAACATCAAAGGCAGAAACTAGTTAATTGATTATTTATGGAAACAAATAAAACATATTCTTTATTGTTTCATATACATACCGCCATTTTATTATGTATGTTACGTCCTAGCATGCTAGAACGAACATTGCGTTCAGTACACTGTGTGTTTCTCGATGAAGAGATGAAACAGTACCCCGTGGCTTGGTATCGACGCTTGAGGAAGGATCAGTACAAGGGCCATAAATCATGGTCTTCCGTACACCTTTTCTGTTGTTTATTTAACATAATAAAATGATTATAAATGCCATTACAATGAATTAGTGCTTAATAACTATTAATATAAAAACATTATCGAATAGGATTTATAAATCCAATCGAACATGAACATGTATAAAAACGGCATGCATACAAGAATTAAGTATAAAGACATTCGGGCCACACTTAAACAATTAGAATAATATAAAAACAAGCCATAAACATAAATGACAAATCAGTGACGCATTAATAAATTAAATAATAAATCAATGATTGGGGTTAACTCTCCCATCATGAACAAATTAAATTATTACAAGTCCATAGACATATTTACTTTGGCTGTTTGATGGAACTGCTACCAAAAGCTGGCCAAGATTCGAAGCCGTATACGATAAGGGAAACCGAAACTGTTTCGATACTGGGAAGGTTAACCTGAACTATTTCTCTAATTGTCATTCTGACTGATCTGGAAAAACTGAGAAAACTGTGTTTATATACCCCGATCCAACCCCTACTCTAGGGCCCCGGCCTGACGTCACAGATTTTTGGCAGTTTGCTGGGCATTGTTCATTTCGCGATATTCGGAGGAAAAAAACGCGAAATTAGTTGCATACGCATATTCTGTGCAGAAATTGGAGTATTTGCAATTTTGAATGAAGCCTGTAACTTTATCCGATCCAAAGTTATTCACAATTTTCTTCTAACTCAAATTCTATTTAATTAATGACCTTAAAATTTGGTCAGACTATGCCAAATATTTAATTGATTTGACATGTAAAATGAGAGTTCATTTAATTAACTCTTTCGATTAGTTTCCTTTGTTTAAAGGTTATGCTAATTCGATCGCGTCATTCAAAATTGCTATTTCTCTTAATTTCTTTACAATTATCAAAGAAATATCATAATTTTATTTGATAAGATTGTGCTTTATAATAGATATTTTGTCATTGTCTGTGTTGCAAATTGTTATATTTATTGTATCAAAAGTTATTCAACTTTTTGCTACTGAGCGTTAAGGAATAGTCTTAACGATTTGAATCTTACATTGACTTGTGCAGATTTTCGCGAGAAAATCATTGCAAGATATTTCGCTAGTTTTAATTATTAATATCATACTGTTTTCTTTGTTGACAGTGTTTGTTGCAACAAAGCTTTAAAGAGTATAGGATGCCATATCACTCATGACGCCATATCTATTAATTTCGGGGAAATTGGTTTTTTGTCATAATCCCTTGATTTCCCCGGTCTTAGTCAGAGACCGGCGTCGGTCTTTGTTATTGGAGTGCGTCATGCCTGAGCCTAACCGGTCGGCGGGAAACACGTGGTTTTTTTCTTAAGAGCTAACTTATACTATTTGATTAGTATATTAATTTCTCAGGCAGACGTAACCGATCGTCGATTGAGTGGAAGCATTATAGTTTTTAGGTAGTATTTTATCTCATCGGTATTCTAAGTTCGCGCGGGGTACCGCAGTTCTAAGCTTTGGGTTACCCACTGAGCGGTCGACACAAAAATCGCTATCGGTAACAATGTAGCCTTCCAAACTCAATCGTTAATCTGAGACGGAGGTGATTATAAAATCGCCCTCCGTTACGTGTATATCCGAGTGATTACCGATTTCCAACAAAGGAATGGATTAAGTATTTATTTCTCTAGGCTGTGAATTTTGTAATGCCACTGAGACATATTTTGGTGAATGTGTAAATAACTTTCTATTTATTGGTGATGAATTTATCTCACAATTCTCAATATTTCTTGATACTACGTTATTATCAGTTTCATTACATTT
This sequence comes from Probaryconus sp. ZL-2020, assembly GCA_022817065.1. Taxonomy (NCBI): domain Eukaryota; kingdom Metazoa; phylum Arthropoda; class Insecta; order Hymenoptera; family Scelionidae; genus Probaryconus; species Probaryconus sp. ZL-2020. Next base: position 11,498 of record JABFQA010001436.1, on the reverse strand, counting down.
TGTATTCTGATTTCTTCCCTTCAATGGTAGAGCTTTATCCGTAAAAGGGTCCTTAAAACATTCTGTTTGAGTTGATAAATTTTTGTTTTCTTCCTTATCGGACATGATTTGTAATTCAGAATGGCAAGATTCTGAAGAAACCTTTTCTTCTTCGACAAAATTCCTATGATCTTTAAATTCTGTTATATTCTTTGAAATATTTTTATCTTTCTGTGATATATTATTTTTCTTATCTTGTGATAAAATTTCTGCTTTATTTTTTGTAATATTCACGTTCAAATCTATAGCGTCCAATAATTTCGGTTTCTTAGGATTCTGTAAAAAAATTTAATAAAATTTTAAACGATTTCAATAAGGAATGAAATACTTTTGCCCACATACTACAAAAACGTATATGATATTTTACAATATTTATTACTGAATTAGCAAAATAAGTAATGTACCTGTTTAAACTTTTTTTTAGGGATGTCTTCTCCATTATCTGACAATAATAATTTATCTGGAGGACGACGAATTCTTTGTTGCTTCATTGAATTTTTCAAACCTTCCTCTGTTTCTAAAATTGATTGAATGAATAGAGATAAATTATATTTTTTGCTAAGAATTTAAAACGAAAGATAAAGTTAACCTAAAATAACGTAATAACGTAACGTAATAAAATAACGTAATTTATTTATTGATCACCAGTATGCAAGACGATAACCTGAATTTTAAATTCTTCATTTTCAATGAAATATTTCTTCTTCTAGTTGTATGTTTTCAAATCAAAATGTTTAATAGAACTAATTGTTACTATTTCAGTGTCACCTTTCCCTGGAACTGTTAATTTTTCCACATATGCATACATTTTTTGTTAACTACATGTAAAAAAATTAATACAAATATAGAACGAACTTTGAACAGAAACTCGGGTCATACCGAGGAATTCCGACGTTTTCCGAAACTTTACGAAGAACGAAGATGAATTGTGTCTTGTTTATCCTATGAGATTACACGTGCAGCGTCACTGTCTTTTAATGGTTTAAAATGAACACACGAGTTATAGGAAAACAATGTAAATTCAGTAATTTTTATGTTTTAAGTGGTTTTGAATGAAATATAAAATCTTAACCTCTTTGTAATAATTAAAATTATATACTGAAGCTTATTTTTATTGTAATATAAATATGAAAAGATGTAACAAAGCAATTGTCGACCCGACCTTCGATAAAAAATCAGTTTCAGCAAAAACTTATCCGTCATGAATGAAAAAAGTATCAATAAAAAAATCGGAATTAATAAATGCAGGTAAATGTTCTAAAAATATTTTAAATAATTAATAATTAATAATTAATTAACATTGAAATTAATTATAAATAAATAATGATATACATTTATTTTACAGACATATCTCACAAAAAAGAGAATGAACAAGAGCTTCTTAAGAATTGCAGTTTCGACAACACCCTTATCTCAAGTTATGATACAAGTTATGTTGCAGAGGATAATATTGAGACAAAAAATTAAATGGATATTTCTGATACTGAATCTGATTTCGAATCTGATTTTGAATCAAAACAATTATTTGAAGATATATATATCTCTGATAATATTGAAAATGACAAAATTGCTGCAGACAAAGCTGAAGAAAGTAATAATGATTTTCAGTATAAGTGCAATTTCAACCAAAAAATGTACATGTTTGATAAGTCACAATTATCTGTACACACAGAAAAATTTAATATAAATTTTACCATAATTCTGGCAAAGCAGACTTATAAGTCAAACTGAAAACATAAATGCTCAAAATGCAGAAAAATTTACCATAAAAATAGTAAATTTTCTGATAATTGTTGAAATAATTGAGTATTTATTAGAACATGTACTATTTTTATGGTAATATTTTCTGTATTTTTAGCATTTATTTGTTCAGTTTGACTTATAAGTCTGCTTTGCCAGAATTATGGTAAAATTTACAGTAACATTTTTCTGCGTGTAGAATTGAAATTCGTGATTGAAGTTTATGTAGACATTTTGCTGGACGTAGGTTGGTTCATATCGATGTTTCTTCGTGGAGTATGTTTGCAGCACAAGAGTTGTTTGTAAGCCTGTCTGTAAAGTTTGTTGGTACCGGCGTAGATAAAGGGATTGATGACGGAGGATGCCCACGCCAGGATCGAGGCGACAATGTGAACCACCGGCAGACTCATCTTGTCGTCGATTACGTTGACCAGCATCAGCGGCAAGAAGCAAAGAAGAAAGCAAACGAATATTGTGAGCATGAGTCGTGTGACACGGGAGTCCTCCCTGCGCGGAAAAGCGCCTCTTTTGCGTTTGGTAGGGGCCGCAGACTTCGCCACGTGAGCCGCGAGGTTTCTGCGACTTCGTCGCACGTGCCAATATATGCAGAGGTAGGAGAGCGTGATGACAAGGCACGGTATCACGAAACCGACCATGAACAGCAGCTTCTTAGGGCTGCTGCCGTTCTTCTCCAGAATGGTGCAAGAAAAGCTTGTACGATCGAAGCCCAAGGTGCCCCAGATACCAAACAACGGCGGGGTCAATAATGTGAAACTCGCCAGCCAAATTATGATCAGCATCAGAATAATCCTGTTGCTCGTATAAACCCTTGCATAGGCTTCTGGCTTTGATATTAATACGTACCTGTAGAGAAATCAACGGTACAATTTTTTTTTTTTTTATTATTATTTTAATTATAAATCATAAATTGTTTTATGACATAAGAAAATGTCTTTCAGTTGAGAGTCAACAGTTAAGTCGTTTAATTTTAGTGACTTACCTATTAATCGTGATGGCAACCATGCTTAACAAAGATACGGCGACGTTTCCATAAAAAAATAAAGGGAATATCCGACAAAGAGTATCGCCGAGCACCCAAGCTTCATTTAAGTATCTACTCGACGTGAGAGGTAGATTTACAGCGGAGAAGATCAGATCCGATACACAGAGGCTTATGACAAAAGCCGTGGTAGCGTGCCTCCTTAATCTTGTGTATCTCAAAAGGGCTATTACCGTAATGAGATTACCTAAATACCAATTATATCGTTTTAGAATACTTAATTAGAATTTGTATAATAATCTAATTCTTAAACGATAAACATTATTAACCCTCAGCCAAAGGATAAATATGCTTCTTCTCTTCTTTCGACTAATAAGTTTCGAAATATATACATGAGTTTCTTTCTACGATACTAAGGATTAACAACAAATATAATTTCATTAAATTTTACCCTTTAAATCTTTCTTATGCCATAAAATTGTTTCATAATTAACTGTAAATGTAGATTACATAAAAATTTTATTTATTTCAAAAGATGGGTATTGGTTTAATTGGCAAATTAAAGAATATATTTCAGCAACGAAGATAAAGTATTATTATAATTGAAATATATTCAGAAAGTATTCAAAGTAATTACATTTCGACCTCTTATTTTGAAAGGAAACTCAAGTTATTCCAATTTTGATTGTTTGTACACGGTTTGTTATAGTTTTTACACAAAACTATGTCGGAATGTTGCCTTGGGAGCCGAAATTCCTTTCTGTGCGCATTGCTATTGCTACGTTAAGTGACAGTTTAACATTGTCCTTGTATAATACCTATCCTTTAGCATCCTTGAATAAAATTTTCACGGTACTTCGAGTAACCATGCAATCAGTATTTTTTTCTTAAGGTTGTATATATAAATTGTCAAATGAAATCATTTTATTTAGTTACAAAACTTCCTTTGCACAATTAAAAAGTAATGATACTGTTTATCGGTGTATAATTTGTTGTGCGCGTTTAATTTTCATCTGCAACTGTAAAATCTTCTTTTATGGCACAATTATGACAAATTTAAACATTTCATTATTCATTCAACTGTCCGCACTTGTTCATATTTTATCAGAATGTATTTCTTTACAACCACTCTACTGTAATGTTCTGGCTTCAAATAGTTTTTCTTACTATATAAATGAAGTTATCGCGAGAATCGCGTAAAAGGAACGCATTCATTTATATCTGACTGAGGCTAAAAGAAATTCATTGTAAAGAGTACTATTTATATTGTTAATCATGTTCTGAATCTCAATACAATAAAATTATTAAATAAAATTACACTTCAATGCATTATTTTTAATGCTAATATAATATCTATTATAAGACGAAAGAAATTCATTATTGTGTTTAGACAGAAAGACGAAGCACATATTGCACGATGCAGATGGTACAGAAATGTATTTGGAGACCAATTCAATTACTTACATATTATTGTTTAGACTGTTTTTTTTTTTTAAATAATATAAATGTTCTTTATCATTCTCTATATACACAATCATTACAGTTAATCAACCAGTTTATTTTCCTTAATCTATATTAATTTCTTTTCTGAAAAGCTTATCCTACAAGGTTATAGAAATGTTTTTCATCTGGCATCATACACTAAACTTTGAATGATATATCTTACCCAAAAATCCAACGATGCTAAACAAAATAGCACAGATCGCAGCGATGATAGTCATGTAGCGCGGGAACGGCCTACCATTTTCAACGAATTCCACTTGAACGAGCAACGAGTCGTTGTTATCCATACGATCCATGCTTCAATTTCCAATATTTGAACAAGATTAAGCTCTAACACTATTCGCACGTTTTTTAATCGAATTTCGTCGCTTGCGTTCTCTGCATGTCGCGGTTTCTGAATGCCAAAAGCAGTGGCAGAATTGCTTGGTTTTTGCCTGTTTTTTTTTTTTCTTCTTTCGATGGTCTGTCTCTCTTCTTTCCTGTTCGTTTTATTCCTCTTTTTCCGCTTCTTTCGTCGAGTTCAAGACGAATAACGACGGGCCTATACCGCAGATGTTCCAGTAAAAGACTGACGAGAAAGCCGAGCTCCGTGCGTTTCCCCTCGGAAGGCGCACAAAGTACTTCTTATCTAGCTACGCGCCATTCGGTTCTACGTTCTTTGCTTCTTTGAATCTCGCATGTGCTATACATACATATATTTGTGTATTACAATATTGCTGGCAATACAATGGATAATGAACGCATACAGTCGTCGAAGGGTTACCGTGTTTCAGATAAACCAGGACCGAATAAGGGGTCGTTCGAGTTTGCGCTGCACCGTGAGCGGAGTCAAGAAATGAATTTACAGTTGTCTGAATTAAGTTTATAAAAGTGCTATTTTTCATTCGTATTTACGAACGATGGATTCTCCACAGCAATGACGTGAAATTGAGATTTATTGCACGGCCGAAGTGAAGTTTAATTTGTGAATTGCAAACAACAAATCGTCTACCAATTTTTCCATAAATAAACGCTTTCTAAAATTAACAGTCTTGTACGGGAAAAAGTCAAAAGAGTAGTGGTTTGAAATATGATTTTTTGTTTTATTTTTTTATTTTTTTTTAATTGTCTTTAGACTGTAGATAAAAATTACTGAACAGAAGCTTATCCCTGGTTCCTTTTTGACCCCAATTCTTTAGCAGACTTTGTTTAAATCAAATTATTTTATCCTTTAGAACATTTTTCTCAGAATAACGAAAGTTAAGAGATTAACTCGTTTGCAAAAAAATCACGTAATCGAAATCATTCTTCAACTGATCTCTAGTACATTTTTTTTTTCTTCGCGATCGCGAAAGAATGTACATTGTACGTACACGAGTAATCGAATTCTTTTTTATTTCGTAATAATTTATGCTACAATAAAGTTTAACGGGCATGAATGAAATTATGCTGAGGGAAGCGGGGGAGGGCGATAAATTATCATTCGCTCCAGTTTTCAGTTTTATCTTGGTTTTTTTTGCTAATCTACCGCGGAGATGACATCGTTGTCGGCTGCCTCGACAGGACGGACACGCAGGCACGCCAGTCAAGAAGTAAGTTTACAATGAGGCGCGGAACACCTTGCGCCTCGTTGTTCTCCAAGTGAGTCGATAAATGGAACGAGCCCCTTCTGACCGAGGAAATTCTTTGTAAGCGTTCTATTCACGCAGTGCAATGTGAGCCCTCCTGAGAGAAAGAAAGCACAAACAGCATTGTCGCTTCTATGGCCTTGTCCGGATATTTTGAAATTGTCACCGCCGTATGCACGTGCTTCCTATCCACGACTAATTTAACAATAGTCTGGAGGTGGTATGATTTAATCCTTTCGCATCATTATTTTATAGTGGTCGGAAAATGGAGTCAAAGTTAATGGCTTTTTAATAGAAAAGATCAAGTTATATAGTTAGTTTTTCGTTAAAAAATCGACGGATATAGACCATTAAATGAGTTTTATTAATAGGTATAATTTTACCACCGGTAAAATCCTGATTTTGCGATTTTTAACATTAGGGTTATAAGAATATCTATTTTTATTGCAACAGAAAATTTAATGCGTAAATGTGAAAGAAATTATGTAACTATTTTGAAGGGCTTTATAAAATAGAAGATAAGTTTAAATTCTTTCCAAATACGCGGGTTTCATCTATTGCGTTAGTAGAAAATTTAATTGATTTTAGTCATTACACTGAGAAATATGTTTTTTCGTCACAACTAAAATTTTGTAAGGTTAAAACAGACGATGCTACGCCAGGAACAGTTTGTAACCTTTTCAACTTTAAAATAAAATTACTTTAACTGTAAATCATGGCGTTTTCTATTTCCCATAAATCTAACTCGGAGTCAAGTAGTTTTCAGTTTTATATTAAACTAGTGTTCTCTTAATTAACTTAACCCGGAGTTAGGTTACATTTTAGTTCAGAATCCGTGTTCTTTATTTTTTAGTATTAATATTTTAGTATTAGTTTAAAATTTATTTTTTAGTATTTACACGGAATGTTACCGTTTTAACCCTTTTCTTCCCATTGTATCTCCTCAGATACATTTCATTCTGAACATTTCAGGCAATAAGATAATGAAATCATAGACTTTGATTAATGCTAACTACTTATTATGATTTTATGAACCTACAGCAGATTTTGTAATAATTTTTAAATTTTTAAATATTTATTTTAATTGTTTGAATAACAAATAAATGAAAAAAATCGAAAAAAATCGCAAGATGAAAAGGGTTAACGTATAACACGGTAATTTTATAACGAAATTTCATGTTAAATTATAATGAAAATTTCTCTCCGCGTAAGTTTATAATTAATTTCTTTCTCTGGGAAAGTATTGCGTCTTGTTTTGCAAAACGTCGGCGCTTTGAAGATTCAATGAATATAATCCAAACTAAGGAGTATGATTCATAGTGTCGGCTATCGAGACGGCCAATTTTTGGCCACGATAGATGGATAAACAGATAGATATTGGTGACTACGTCAGACCGCGGTCTCTCGTTTCTTTTGGCGCGGTTGCGAATCGCTCGTTTTAGTAGCGTCGCGACGCCTCTTCGGGACGTTCAACATCGAGGTTGTCGCGAGATGCAAACCGCGTCCGATACCGCGCGGCAGATCATTGAATTCGAAGAGCTCGTCTCGCGGCTAGACCGCATCAACGATACGGTCGCGCCCGATTCGGATTTCGATTCTATCCGCTCTAACGGCCCAACTTCCTCAGCGTCGTCTTCGGATTTCGTGACATTGAATGACGTTGCAAGTGCGACTTCAAATAACGTCGCGACGCGAACGCAACAGCGGCATCTGGGGTCGGTCTACTTGACGAATGTCAATTCATATTATACCGTTTTCGTAGAACTCTTACGATCTTATGTTTTCGATCGGAATTTCTCTTCATTTTGTTTTAATTTCTTTTTTTTTTTTTTCCCTATAGCAGTACTCATGTACAGATTTCAGTACTGAAACTGCAGTTTGCAGTTTCGTTAGAACCGTTTAATTACCGATGGTAATTATTTCGCAATGCAAAAATTAACTTGCCAAATTAAAATTAATCCTAATACAATACCTGTCCTAATTATTTGGGACAAATTACATGAAAAGTATACCCTATAAGTGTTTATAATTATATGTATTATAAATATTTGAAATTATATAATAATAACAATAATAATAATGTTCCATTTACTTTTATTTAAATTTAATATTATTTTAAATAGTAAATAATATTAATTTTTACTTTTACCTAACTTTTTTATAATATTACTAATATTATTATTTAATATTGCTACACATATGTGCAGCAATTTACATTTCAATATATTGAAACAGTAATTTTATAGAAAATTGCTGCAATATTTCTTGATATTCATCGAATAATTAAAAAAAAACTTTCATACTTCATATTTTTTTGAATATTGATCAATGAGGGACATACAGTGTACCGGCAATATTCTAGCAACATTTATTTTTAATATTGAATATTGTTATAATATTACTGACATATTCCAGATAGCCAACAAAATATTATTACAATATTGCTGGAATATTGCACGCTTATAGGGTAATAATTAGGAAGAGTAATACTGTATTTTCATAGACGTGATTGAATTTCTTACCTTTAAAATTCTCGTTTGATTAAGTTTCTGCAAACGTTTAACGATTATTTTACTTGATTGTGCTTTTTATTATTTTAAAAGTTTTCATGCATTTTAGATTAAAGAAGTTATTCTTTGTAAATCATACAGAGAGCAATCAAATTCAGATCGAGACAGGTGGTGGTGCAATCCAACAGAAGAGGAGCAATCTGTTCGCGTTCACGTTGGCATTGACGAAGATTTACAAATGATCTTGGAAATGGATCCATCAATTGTGGATCGGGTACCGGTGACTTTGGCGTCGTGTGATCGACCTATGTCAACACCGCGTGCTACCCGACCACAAGGCGGGTACTGAGTAGTTTTTATACATACATAGATACATGCACACACACACACACACACACACACACACACACACACTTTCAGAATGCTTTGCTTCTGTGTATAAAACGATGAATCGTACTCTATTAAATTTCGACTTCATGACATTAAATCAATCATTCTGTTCGGTAATTAAGTAGCAGAAGATACGAATGATTTTCAAATTATCATCATTTCAATTAAGATATAAAATTGTTCATAAAGAATAAAAATTCGGTTCTTAGTATTATTGAAAAATGCTTTCTTTTATTTCATTTTCAATTTAATCTTTGAAGCAACTATTGTAAAAATATTTAAAACCTGTTAATGTCAATTGATTGATAATGGATTTTAGCGTTATTATTTATAATGCCATCAACTGGAAACAGTATTCTTAATTTTTGAGTTACTGGAACAGTTACACGCTTGAGTTTCAAGTATTTATTTCAAGAAGAAAACGGCCGTGTGTTTCCAAGTGAAGTCTCTTGAAGTATCTAATTTAAGGTGGTATGTGTACCTTAACACTTTATCTGAGGAAACGCATGAAAAAGCACTTCATGAAGGACAGAGATAATTGTAAACGTATTAGCGAGAAGAAGACAAAATTTTCTTTCCCAGATAAAGAGTTGACTCACAATTGTTAGGTTTGTTTCAAATTTCAGTCAATAACGGTAAATATTATGTATTAATAAGTATTTAATATTAATATGTAATTTCGGAAAAATTGTCTATCTGCAAGCTGAGATATTTAATTTCAAAAATGTATAAATTAACGCTAGCTTTTATGGAGTAAGGTCTTCTGGGCATAGTTAATTCATTATAACAACTTTGAATGTCATTGTCTACATAGTTTATAATCGATTAATGAATAAAAGTAGGATACAACGGAAAGCTGACAGCTGATTGGTTATCAAGTGTACAGTCAGATTTAAACATTTATCGAAGATTTCAAGTTTTTCATCAGCACTTCAGTAAAATTTGATTAATGACAGAATTTTTGTGTTGTTCTATTGTTTATTTCCATAATTGACATTTAAAAATATATTCAAAATTTCGAATTTGAATCATTTCTTAATTTTGATTATGCACTGAGAGAAAAATGACTAGTTGGCACAACTGAAAATTAAGTTAAACACTTTCTTTAACTGATTTTTCAGTTGTTTCTATTGAATTGTTAATCGACCGAACTATAAATCAGTTAAAATAACTATAAAATTAGTTGAAATGACTGAATTTTCAGCTGAAGAAACCGAAATAATTCAGTTTTTCCCTTGTTTTACTAAAATTTTTTTCAGTGAAAAGAACGACAAATCGACTCCTCTAATTCAAACTGCCCCAGTTCAAATTTTCTAACGCAAATTTCATAAGAAATTTTGAACTGGGGCAGTTTGAATTGGAGGAATCGAAATGATGTTGCGAATACTTACGAGTGTACAGCGTTTTTCTCCATTTATTTCAGTACAATTGGTGTTACAACTTCTTGACATATGAGAGATACTTTTTTCTACATTATTAACTTCATGTTTGTAATGCCAAAAGGATTTATTGCTATTCTGTTTCGTACATTCCATATATTTGTTCTGGAAATTAGTATATGCTTTTCCTTTTTTGTCCAAACATAGAACTACATCTTTTAATTTTTCAATATCAAAATTATTGTTGAATCTTTTGGAAATCTAAATAAAATCATTTAAATTTTAGAAAAAATAAGTTAATCAAAACTAAACAAAATTAAAAGAATTATTACCTCATTTACTACTTTCAACTCGCATTCGTTCTTATATAATTTTGCGACACTCTCGTTGAATTTTTCCAGTTTATTTTCGAATGATTTTAATGGTTCTTGAATTTTTGCTTCAATACTACGGTTTAGTTCATCGCAATGATTTTTTATTTTTTCGTCCTTTTCTTTCTATAAATATATATTAACATTTTGAAAATTTATCTTATTTAAACCATGATTTAGCAGCAAAGTCTATTTTTCTACTTAAGAGTTTGAAGAGATTTAAAGAAACTTACGTCAGTATCATATAAAAAAGTTGTGTTAACTTTAATAGTGTCCATACTTTTAGAATTATCAGGATTGCCAAATGTTTCCATACCAAAATTCTTATGAAACTAAAAAGTTAAAAATATATATAATTTTCAATATTTTAGTAAGTATAGATTTAATTTTTCATTTTGTATTTTAACTTACGTTTTCGAACATTAATGTTTTATTTGAACTGCTGGATAATTGTGTGACATGGCTGCTTTTCGATGTTTTAAATTCTGAAGAATCCAATGGCTGAAATAAATAAATTCTCGTCAGTATTAGCACATTTTCTTTATAAAAAATTTGCTGCAGCATCCTTTTACGAAGATTCTGTACTTTTCTAATCTACGTTTTATTATACCTGAGCAAAAGCCACCGCAAAAAGAGAAATCCAAGTTAATGATGTTCTTAACATCGTTACCTATAAAAGAAAAAATAAAATTGATATGAAACATGTATCAATGTTTAAAATTTAATGTATTAAAAAATTAACATTCAAATAAATACTTCGGACGTTCACCAAGAAAAGACCAAAAGACAATTGATTTGAGCTTTTGAAATTCTATTATATATGTATATATATCATCCCTAACTGCGATTAAATTCCTCATTTTAACAATCAATTATCATGTTCTAAATATGAAACAAAATAATTTAATTATCACATTTTTAATCCGCTTAATTATTTTAGAATTATTTTTTCATAGTAT
>JABFQA010001435.1:0-13782 GCA_022817065.1 Probaryconus sp. ZL-2020 | reverse complement strand
TAGTTGAAAATTTTCAATAAACCTGGTAACTTTTTCATATACATTATTGTAAAATTTGTAACTTTTATCTGAAATTTTCTTAGATTGTGCAAAAAGTCGAGTTTTTCTATACTTTATTGTAAATTTTACTATAATTTTTTTCTCAGTGTAATTTCAATCCTGTATGTACAAGTTTAAGCGAAAATTCCAAACGATTCATGGCACATTACTTTTAATTTGTTCAGAAATGCTGTGAGGGGAGCGAAGATGTACTTGTTACTCGAAGATATAACAAAATTGGATAAAGCTAAAATGCATTACAACAGGTAATATTCTCAATTCTTTTTATTGTATCGAGTATATATTGTTTAATTAACTTACCGATTATCAATTCCTCTTGATTGCGTTAAACGTAAAACACTTTACGTTTGCAAAGAAACTAATTTTGTGCAATAAAATAGAGAATCTCTTTCAACAACTGTAAACACGTAGAAACTGCAAATGCACGTAAACACACTGTTGTAGAGCATAGTTTATAAAAGGGGTTGAATGAATTTTGTTTGATCAATATCACAATAAGTTTCATGAATTTAACAAAGATACATACCAAACATTCAACAAGTCGTAATTTTAGATATTTCATTTGTTATGTAAATTTGACCCCACGCAAATCTCCGACAAATAGTGATTCAAATTTTGCAAAAATATTCTCTTGTATAACTAACATTTATACAAGAAATTTATGAAGAAAAAAAAAATTTCTTTATTAATTGTGAATTTAAGTTGTAAATTTTATTAACTGATTATTAACTTAATTTCTGTTTCAGAATGTGGTGGCTTGATACAATAGTTAAAATTCTAGTAACTATAGTAGCTTTTTGGTTCATCTATAAATACAAATGGATAAACCATTAGCACATTTTGTAATATAAATGAATGTTACCTCATTCATCTATGAATGATATGCGAATGCTATTGTAACTTTTATTTATAATAAAATTTTACTAATAATAAATCATTATTTATTGTTATCATGATTCAAATATAATGAAAAACCAAGTTATTTTGCTATTACAATTATAATTACTATTAATTATAATTTATTAAACTGTGCAGAGAATTTATTGTGTCGCATTTTCAAGTCCCTAAATTAATGCCTGTACTTAATTTTAATAATTTCATACTCAAGCTTAAGAAATGAGCATTAATTTCTCACAGATATCGGTGTATCACAAAAGCATGGATCCAATTAGCAGCATTGAAAAAATTACGAAATTGCTGTACACCATCTAAATCATGTTCATAAATTCAATTCATAGTTTAACTGAAATAGGTATGAAATAAATTTTAAGATTAATCCTCATAAAAATTTACTACTTCTATAATTTTTGTTTCGCAGAAATAAAGATATATATTTATATATCATAATCTAATAACTTTATTACAAGTAAATATCATTTTTACAGCAGAAGGTTTATTTTACTTTAAACTTACACTTAATTGAGCTGATAGAAAATATTACATAATCGTGTTTACGACATAATCATAATGTCGTGTGAACACATCTTCGCTTATGAAACGATATATCAACACGCCATTTATAGTTAGATAATTGAATTGAATTGTTAGATGACACCTAATAGAATATACAACGCGAATATTAACAGTATATTAACTTACATGATCAGGTAAGTACTAAATCCACTCTCCGCATGTCTCTCCACTTCGATAATCTCCGAACTGCTAACTCAAACAGATTTTCTTAAAACATGAAAAGACTTTCCTTTTTCTTATCTATTATTTCATAGTTTTTGAAAAATTAAAAACTGCTATTGTCTAATCAAATTAAGATGTTCACGAGTTCTTTCCTAAAACATTAATAGACTTTCCATTTTCTTATCTCTCATTTCAGAGTTATTGTGTCTTTGAGTGCCTTAGATATTCGAGAATTACATTTTTACCACAATTTTCTACAAATGATTAAAGTACCGAAAAAAAGTTCATTAATAAATTATATTATTTTTATAATGTAACCTTTTTCCAGCGTCCACTGGAGTGTGCGTTCGAGGTTCTGAGAGGAGCAGCACGTTTTGCGTTAGTTCGTACATATAATTAATACTGTGCGAGAACTACATTTTAATGATGAAGCGCTGATGACGAGGAACGATTTTCGTTGTTTAATGAGGCTGATTCGCTAATACTTTGAACGATCATACTGAGGCAGTCGAGGCTGCTTCCTGTAGTTTGGGAACACGTTGCTTCCGCGTCTGAGTGCTCTGGAACAATAATTATTGCTTCTATCAATTACATTATAATTAAGATGAAAACATTTTACAAAGAGTAGTCTTTCACATTGATCAGTAATATGAAGTATAACGAACTTAACATGCTCTATTACTTGACGTAATTTCCTCATTTTATACGAATCACTGCATCCTCGTTGAATTTATATACTGAATTTATTCTCAAGAGCTTGTTTTATCACCGAAGTCGTTTAATTGAAAAAAAAAAGAGATATTTTTATTTGGAAATATTTACAGTTTTTCTGGATCTTGTTTCTCTGGGAAAGTGAGACACTTTTGTTTGAACTTCTGAACAAAGTCCTCCTCCATTATTTAAACCTTTTGTGATAGAAGATATTTTACTTTGTAATGAATCAACAAAAGTGACTCAGTGATTTATAATTTTGTCCATGTAGGCTGGAAGTTATATCGGGGCACCATTAAGCAGCAACAAAATGTACGAGGAACATTCGAAAATCTGTTACCAAGAAGAAGCAGTAACAATTGAGTTAATTATAGTTTAAAAAGTCGTGTGTTTTCGCGTCATTTAATACATATCTGATCGCACGATTAAAACCGAAAGCGTAGTAGAGCAGGAATAGAAGCAAATTGTGCTTATTCAGATACTGCGTGAAGAATTATTGCCAAGAATAACTACTTGAAAGCTTTTAGTCTGCGTGTTATGCTACATACGAAGTCATACATATGCGCAGAAAAAACTCGAAAGAAAATACGAAGCGCTAATAAAAAGAACGATTTTAATGCAAACGTTAAAACTGAATAGCGAAAGAAATGAATGCTAACGATAACAACGAAAGTTAAGTGTCCTTTCGAATGTTTTGTACTTCTTTTTTATTAGGCCTTTATTAAATGTTTATCGCGTGTCATTATAAGAAGAAGGTTTTCAATTTCTTTTCATTTTTTAAAAACAATTTTTTTAAGTCGGAAAAAAATTAATTTGAATTAATTAATTAATTAAGTGATATTGAACGGATTAAAATTATGATTATAAATTATGAACGCGAATGATTTTTCATTATAATTCCAATTACAAAAGTTGCGTGGAATTAAAGAACGTAAAACCTTAATTGAATTTCGCCGATGTTGAAAAAATTCCACAAATATTTTCAACTGAGTTGCAACGTTTCCGTGAAACAGTTACGAAGTAGGGCTACGTTCCGGAAAATGCTGGAATATTAATGGTCATCTTTTGCATCGTTCTTCTTTCATTGAGGCAAAGAAAAAACTCCTCGCCAACTCTTTGCACGCAAGTTCCGATGTAAGCCAAAAAAAAGTAAAAAAAAAGAAACTTGCTGATAATTTTTTCATCCAAAATTAAAAAGAACTGAATTTTAACAATTCATGCAAAGCAAAACAATTTGTTTTATCATTTATGTCGAATAATAACGTTTCGAAATAAACGTTTAATTCTCGCTAATTTGCAATAAGGCGATATAACGGTTTCATTGTAATTGTCTTATTAATAACATATTATTCGTTGAGAATGTAAAAACCACCCTTTATGAAACTCTTTGTTTTTCGCTTCGAATCTCTAAATCCTTAACAAGATGAATCACAAACTAATGTAAGATGAACTTTTTCATGTAAAGTCTCTCTCGAAAATGCGAGAAAAATCAATATCACTCCAGGGAAAAGAACGAGTGCAACTTTGTGAAATGTCACTTGGACGTGGGGTATGAAATTACACGAAACGTTTTAAATTGTGGTAATTATTTTATAAAAGTGTACTTTGTAACACCAGAAAAAAGTTGACAAATTATATTTTTGCAAGAAACGTAATAAACAAACGAGTCTACAATTCAAAACTTTGGTGCTATGTTCGTGAGAAGAAATGTATTTTCTGTTGTCAGATGATAATATGTCATTGTCAATACACGTCTAATATAAAACATGATCTACATTATATAAAATACAATCAATCTACTGTATTTTAAAAGAACTTATATCCAGTATCGGGAAGCACTGTAAGCCCCAGAGGGACGTGAAAACGTTTTTGTTCTCTGCCCTTTTTTTTTTGTTTTACTTGTACATTGTAAACGAATGCAGTTCTTTTTAGAGAAGGGGTGAAAATGACCCTGTGCTTTCCTGCCAAGATCCCATCAGCAATAATGGACACCAAATTAACTAAAGTTAAAGACCAGTAGTTACACAAAAATTACGCTTTAAAGCACAATTAACTTCAGATAAGAAATTTATCTTTTCATCTCATTATACTTCTAATTATCTGAAATACAATTATGGCCAACTAATTTTGTTAATTATTCGAATTCCTTGTAATTATGAACAATTACAATATAATTCACAGTGATCATTTTCTATATCGTGAAATTTTCCAAAAGAAAAAGCACAAAGGAAATGCGATTTTTTTTTAAACCTTTAAAACTCGTTAATTCGCTATTTATAAGCGTTCGGTAGTGGTCCTTTATCTTTCGCAAATGAGCGTCGAAATTTATGCGAATAAATCAAGCAGACGTGACGTAATCATTAAGACGCAGAGAGAGCATTGAAAAGCGCGGAAACGAGGCCATTTTTTATAGTTGCAAAACGTTGGCCGAATTCACGCGGAATGCCCCATATATTTATATATTGTGCTCTCGGTATCATCCGAAACTTAACTGGCTATTTTTGTATCCTGCGCTTTTCTAACTTTACGAGATGTTACGACTAAAACGGACGATTTATCGGGCTGATTTAACCGCGTCTCGTGGAAAGTGTTCCTCTGCCAACATTTAGTTTTGGAATAGACGATAATCCAACGACGAAGACGACGATGATGACGACGTAGCAGTCGAAGCCAGTGACCGGGAAACCTTAATTAGGTATTTACGCCTGTACTTACGTTCATGCGTATTTATTTGCATGCACGTACATATATCTTGGGGTGAAATTTTATTTTCACTCGTTACATCTGGAAATGAAGTATACGTCTGCTTTTACAAGATGTTGTAAAATGAAGATCCCGCAAAAAGCTGAAAATATTTTGCAAAATATTAATTTTTGAGAAATATTGCAAACTTTTGTGATGATTCATAAAGTTTACGAATTGTCAACTGGCGATTAAATGCGGGGCAAGATCCAAAAAACGCGAGCCTTTGACGTCGTGAGGGTAATTATAAATGTACTAATAAATTCATAAAAGTGAAGGATGAAGGCTATTTTTCCAACCAGTAGGATAAAAGCGGAATAGAATAATTCCGCGAAAATGAGGAAGAATTTTATGCATCGCGGAGGTATAATGGTTGAATTAAAGCTTTCATATAATAGACGAGAATGAAACAATGTAACGTGGTTATTTCGAAACATTTTGGTCTTCTTTTGAGTAGCATTTTACTTCCTAAAGAAAATGAAATTATTTCTGATTCCGTGTGACCCAAAAAAGTATCGCCCTATGAAATCAGGTAACACTTTGTTTCTTATTTCAAGACACCAGTCTCTACTTTTGTTACGAAATGAATTTTCGTACGCTTAAACATAGGAAATAATTAATCGTGTTAAATTTTTTATGCCGATTGTCTCGATTTAATTAAAACATTCATTCATTTTTTATGTCGTGAGATTATGAAACAAGAACGTAACATCATAATTTAATTTTGATGGTCTTTTGTCGTTTTTCAAACGAAACATATTTTTCAAACCTTTACGAACAAAGGCGAGAAAAAAGTAGATTTAAGAAAAATTATCATTTTTCATCTTCAACGAAGATGCGAAAGAAACAGTTTAACTTCATTAGCTTGTCTCAGAACAGACTTTTACAGTCAATGAATAACAAATTAGTCATGTTCCCTGAGAGTTATTTACATTTGCTCGATGAGGTATAAAAAAAAACTAATGCATATTAACAACGAAAGTCTATTCAGAAGCATCTTCGATTGATTCTTAAAGTAACAAAGTTCAGGAGAAATTTTACTCTCTCAATTTAATTATAAAAATCATTGTACTATTCAACAAAATTGTATTCCCTTGATAGATTGCAAAAAAATTTAGCTTTCTACCATGTATAAATATTTTAAACAACCTCAAGAATTTGGAAAGTGTAAATAGAGAAAAATAAGAATTTCAAGTATGAAATCACATTTCTTCATTTCAGTTATAGGTTTATTTTCTTTGTTTAGCACATAAACGAAGAAATACGCAGTTATCTCCCCAATTGTTCATTGAGAAATCGAAGTTAGATTTACGGTTGTAAGAAGTTCAAAGTTCAAACTGCAATACACCAAACAGACCTATACGTTATACTCTCTTGACTTTGTTCTTTCAAACTATAAGGATTCGTCTGTTAGAGACGTTCGAAATTTAAAAGCATTATTCAATTCCTTTTCTCCGCTTTGCCTACTTTATACTGTTCACGTAGGAGGACTCCCTTTAAAGGAATGTTTCAGAAATGTTTACGAAATTTCATCAACGTGAATAAGTTGGCTTTTAACCAAGTGAAGTTTAAACAAACATAATTGTTCGAATTTCACGGAAGCTAAGTCGAGATTTTATAATTTTAAATTGTAAAGACAATAGATTAATAAATTATGATTTACTATCTGTAATGTGGTATGTTAATGTAATTCAATTGCACGTAATTTTTCGAGTCGATAATTTTATTGGCCATTATTTTATTGCCATTATAATTATTACCTCATTATAATTTCCAACGGATTATTCATTGCATCTAATAATGAGAAAAAAAATTACACATCGCAGTCATTTCAGAGCCTTAGTCATTTTAATATCCAAGTGATAATTGAGAAATTTCCATCTTAAAATAATTAAGTGTGTACTTACTATAACTTCATTAAGAATACTTTTGAAAAGTTTGCCAGATAATTGCGTGCACAACATAACATACATAATATTCTACATATTAAAGCAGATACATACATATGCATATAGTGTAGAATAGCAAATACATTGTTGCTCCATTGTTACTCATATACACTAACTTTATATATTATGTATATCCTTGCTTGCATACTTACATATCTGCTATACTGGATCCTTACTATATATTTCCATTATAGCATGTAACGTGGTATAAAATTATATATTATATATTATATATACATATATATATTTGAAGTACGATACTTTAAAACATTGGTTCACAATGTTTCCTATTCTTTGACTCCCTAAGGATCCTTTGAAAGACTTACATCTCTTTTCTCCAATATAAAGCCCGATTACAAATAAAAAAAGAAAAGAAACGGGAAAAAAAGAAGATAAAGAGAAACTTTGTAACATTTTCTTTTGCCACAGAAAAACATTTCATAAAAATTTTTAATGCATTTATATGAAATTATGTTGCAAAATTTTATTTGTTCTTTGTGTTCAAAACTAAAGTCAAAGTTCAGAAGGAAACTTTGCTTAAAGATTAGAAACAATGTATTTTAAGAAATGTATAATCATTATTGAATAATTTATGGCCCGATAGATTGAATTTCGATGTAAATTGTTTTTAAATGGCTGCTATGATTTGAGCATCGATGAGACGAGTTAATTCTGCAGTCTCGCGTCTTCAAAAGCATTCGGTTAATTTCATCCGGACAGTATTACTATTACAGACGCGCGTATATGCCCGACTCCTTTCCGAAAGCTCAGCGACACGTTGATTCCTCCTCATTAGTGAGAAACGCATCGATGCCACTCTGCCTTCGACTATTTTTAGTCCATACAAACATGTATTTCAGCTCTTGTTGTTCCACACACAAAATGAAAATAGTTGAAAATACATTAAATCACGTAACTCGCTAATATTTCTACCGAAGACACTTGAAGACTTTGTCGTCCTTTTCCTTTTCACCCTCCGGGCGATTTCGTTCGGGGAAATTGTAGTTCCCCCATACACCCATATACATTTAAAAAAAAAATAACATTTTGTTGAAGAATTATCTGGGGGGGGGGGCATTAATTTTATAAGGTAAAATATTTATGGTAATTCATTTTACTTTACAAGTGAAACAATATTTACGAAATATTACACTTTTTCATAACGTCCTTTAAATTAACCTATTTGCCTGCTAGAATTTTTATCTCGTTTCCAAATAAATGGTTTGTACAGAAAGAACAAACAATGAGTGATAATTCGTTTCAGGCGAGCGGCCTTTTCATTTTTGCCATTTTCTAGGTCAAATCTTTTCTATTCGCCATAAATATGCCAATAAATTGTTAGGTAATGCGCCGCTGAAAATCTTCGCGTATTGAAATTTATATTTCTTGTATCTCGTGAAGGAAATCATTTTCCTTGCAAAGTATAACGGTGATACGTTCATTTGACTTTTTATCTTTACATATTCAAACATTACATCAATCTTCATTTGCTGGCGTTCAAATTGAAACATACAGTAAGTGACAGAAATGTTTACGACAGACACTGCAAGTGTCTTTTCCATTTCAGAACGATATTTGTTTGCGCAAAACCGAAACTATAAAATTTTTAAAGACGTGACACACATTAGTCGTAAATGTTTTTTTTTCGCTTTTTTTAATAATACATTTTTGTTGTTAATAACGTTAATAAATGTAATTAGGGCACGTTCACGTTTCGTTTATGAGCAACAATATTCATAAACTCTGCATATGTAATAAAGTAAAATAAATTAAACATTTTTTTTTAAATGCCATGATGAAAAAAATATGCAATTCACGTCTGCTGATTAAACATCACATTTCCTCCAAAATAAAATCGTTGTAGTGCAACAAAGTTAAGATTCCAAAGTCTCTTCTATGCACAATTTACCTTTAATACGGACAATTTTAATACACATCATTTACATAATTAAATCCGAGCGCTGAGCATTTACATGCTTTCCTTAAACTTAATACCAGCTGTTCTTCGAATGGTAAACGGCCGGTTGCTTTTTACGGCTTTAAAGTCACTGCGGCTGTCGTGGAAATTAAATAATTAAAACCAAGAGTTCATTACCAAGTTTTTCGTATGACCAGTTGGATTATCATTTTTTAATTGTCATGCAAAATATTATTCTGATGTCTGAGAGATTTAACAAGCTGAGATTGCTACTTTTGCAATCCATTTATTTCCGGGGATTTAAAACGTGCGAATCTGATTATTCGTATACAATTTAGTTTATTCGAAATTAAAATGAAAATAAGATAACAGTGTTGGAATTTTAATTATAAAAGCTTTAAAATTATATTGGACTACATGGAGAGAGTCACATCAAATGCTAGCTCTATTATATTTTTTATTTCCACTATAAATTCACATTTTATTTGTGAAAGAACTCGTGTGTCATATGCATCTTTATGATTATGCTTTTTTCTTAATTAAAAAATTTTATTTGAATTTTACAATGTTTATAACTTGGTGAATTGGTAATGTACTTTACGAAACGAATAAACACACACGAATTAACTGTTTAATGCAGTTAAAAAAATATTAAATTATTTTAGAAGTCACTGCTTAAAATTTACTTAAATTTTAATAAATTGTACATTTCATTTTATAAAATGACTTTTCGATAAAATGTCTGGAATGTCGATTGTTTTATTAATTGTTATACACATTTGGAACGCATTGATTAAAGCTTATAATAAATTTCTTAACAGTTTTGATGAAAAGCAATTTGAGTTTAACGTTCAATAAATGTAAAAGAATGTTATAGCAGGGCGTAAAATCGGACAAGTGTTATGCTTAACCACGCTCGTTGATTGGACAGTACCGTATTCTTGCTCTCGTAATTTATTATTATGAAACTGTACCTCGGCTGTCAACAGGGAAGCTGTCTTTGAAAGTTGAAGAGCAACCAGTCATCACTGACAAACGAAACTTGCTCTTATAAAAAAGTAAAAAAAAAAAAAGCATAAAAAGAAGATACAAACGAAAAAGTAGAAAGGAAAGGAACGAATTATTCCTACAATAATACACTTTTACAAACGTCCTTTGTAGAAGCTGCACTGAAAAAAATTGATTCACTCAAATAGGTAAACACATTTATCTGTCATTTTAAGTTAGATTAGTAAGAAATTATAACTACATTAACTTTCCATTGTTTCAATTGTTCCAGTTGTTAACCTAGAATAGTCAAACGTTCGCCTAGAATAGCCAATACCAACTAAACAGTTTACCTATTTTAGATAAAATTTTACTTGTATCGGTTAAATTTTTTTTTCAGTGTGAGTTTTCACTTGTTTCGTCTTCACTTTGCTCAATTTTCCGTCTAAGTGCAAAAATTTAATAAACAATTTAACGATAAAATGTGAATTTTCCTTCGACTAGTGATAGAAAATTTGTTTTGGTCAGACGTTTCAATTTTTTCCAGGATTTGAAATAGGGATCGATCAATTATCGATATGTCGACATTCTAATTGATCAGCTTCAGATGTATTAAACGCAGAAAAAAAGTGTATAAAAATTATTGTCCTGTCCTGAAAAATTACTGATTAAACAGTAATATTTACCGAATAGACAGTAATTGTTCCTGATTTATTCAATAATGTTTCCTA
This sequence comes from Probaryconus sp. ZL-2020, assembly GCA_022817065.1. Taxonomy (NCBI): domain Eukaryota; kingdom Metazoa; phylum Arthropoda; class Insecta; order Hymenoptera; family Scelionidae; genus Probaryconus; species Probaryconus sp. ZL-2020. The sequence continues at coordinate 3,049 of JABFQA010001435.1, read as the reverse complement.
AACTTTGATTTTATCCCTTGGTTATTGTACAGTTCAGTAATTTTTCAGGACAAGACAATATTTTTTTCTGCGTGTAATTGATTATTGATATACATCACTTATTTAATGTCAAAGGAGTGTCTTGGAAAATGACTAAAGTTAGAAGAGCCAGACGTGTGTATCTTAATGATCCGGTGAATAAAAAAAGGTTGGCCATGATAACGCCAACACTCTCAATGTGGAGGGGAAAAAAAAAGGGAGATAAAAGTATCGAGTAGTTGGCGCACGACGTCTTCCCTTAATATTGCGATATAAATTGGAGAATATTATGTGAAACGTGCTGATGGTTGACCGAGCCGCGTGCACACATGTATTTTTAAGTAGATTAATGCCAGACACGTGACAGGGCATTAAGTAGATCTGTATTAATGAGTTTTGTCACGTCCGAGTGACACTCGGTGCTTATTCGGTTACACGACACGTCTATAGATAGCCCACCCATGAGTAGTCTGCATTGCTACATTCACTTGATTCTCGCGATTCTCGCGATAGCCGAATAAACCGTAGTCGTTTCTCAGAAAATCAGCTACAAATCACGCTTACATTCGTTCCGAGCTTTCCAGTGGTATTATCGATTGTTGTACACAATGATGATGAGCTGTTTCAAATACATCACTTCACTTACAAATTCTCTATGAGTTACTGAAAGATATGGATTTCTCATTTCATCATTAAGATAATTAATTGTTACCTTAATTACGTAACGAACAATCGTACGAATTAATTATAAAATCTCTCGTTTATTAATTATGGAAGTAATAAATAAGAAAGATCATGATTTCTGTTCGTCATTTAATTATTCATGCGAGACACCAAAGTTAAAACTTTATACAATATTCAGAAGAAGTTTTAAAATAAATGCAGAAATATTTGATCCTCTTATAAAAAATTTATAACAAGTGCATGAAAATTTTAAACAATTCGAATAAGGAAAAAGCTTTCCATTCTATTACTCAAAGTTCTTTTACATCGCATATATTGTGTTGTGAATAAAATAAACGTCAAATTAATATTTCAAACGGTATTATTCCTTGAAGTCCTTAAAAAAATCGTCGAGCAAGATGACGGTAAATGATTGATCACTCCATACTTTTATCGAACGTTTTTTTTTTCTCTTTTACATTGAAACTGTCCGTATGATCGTATTGTTGGACATGTTTTTTTTTTCCTCGAGTGTACATTAAGATAGACACGTTGGCTTTTCTAATTTTATTTTCCAAGACACTTCCCTGACACGCCGTAATTCATTTAGTGCGGTACAAATGTCGTTATTGATGAGAATCGCGTTTCGATAATTAACAACGTTACGCTGCAGCTACAGACAACAGTTCCATCGAGTTTGTGTTGAACTAGTTGTTGACCAGCTATTTCAGCTTCATGTGTCCACGATGGAAGTAATTGTATTAGGGGTGTATTGTCCACTCGGAAAAAGTTCCCGATAACCGTGGGTTACGTTCTCTTGACTTTTGTGATATTACCACGGATTACAAAAACTTCACTGATTGGTAACAAATTCGACTACCATAGCTGAGGACTATCTTTGTGCAACTGGCAAGATATGCTTTACGTAGGAGAAAGCTACTTTCTCAATATAATCAATTGAAACATTCTCCTACATTAATTGAGATTTATTATTGATAGTAAAACATTTTTTTAGACAACCATTGTCATATTTTTTCTGTAAATTGTGTTCGAGGATTCTGTTATATTTAGGAAACTCATGAAAATCATAATTTCTGAAATCAATAATTTACCGAATAAGACTATCAAACAACCAAAAGAAAATTGGTTTGAATTGAATCTAAACGTTAAGAACTATAAGGGCCATTTAAATAAAATTCAAACGAAAGACACATAACAAGACCAATTGTAGAGAATCCCGCAAAAGCCCTTATAGGTAGATCGTATATCAACATTATTGCTTTGACATTTTGCAAACATTGATATCGATTCTATAAACAACGGAGAAGTTCAAATGTAACAATTTCAAATCAATTCAATCGCAATGCAATATTGAATTATTTGTTAAGAAATAGAAAATATAAGCCACGATTTAATTGATACACTGTTTTCAAGTTATATACCAAGTTTGATATAGTTACAGCAGAGTTCGTAAAACTTTACCTCCAGCAAAACTGTCTCTGCTTATCAATTTTCTTTAGTTTGCAAACAGCTCTTACGACAATACAAATATTTGTCAAATTAATATACATGATTTGATCCATTAATACGTAACGAAAACTGGCAGGTTTCAAATTGAAAGCATTCACAATGTCAAATTATGACTATTTAGTAATCACTGTCACATATCTACATATTTCCTTCTGACAGATGGATAGGTAAAGCCTTGGTACCTATCAAAATACTCGTGCATCACTGATTACCATCCAATCTTCGAATTTACATGTTTCCCATGAGTGCATTAAGACGGTTCATTGCACTATCACAAAAGATCTATTCCTTGATAGATATATTCGAAGACGTTGAATAATATGAGAGCATATTCTCGAGATATTAAATAATTGATTTATGTGCAATTATGGAATCGTCTTACGCAAGCAAAAAGTGGAATAAACTTTCAATACCAAATTATCTATTTCCTTTTATTTCACTTTTTATTGAAATGTGTCTTTATTATTAAAATAAATTCCAAATCATTATTGATTTTATAAAATATTAACCCTAGGCAATTGAAAATGTTGATGAATATTATTTTGGTTAATGGAAATTCCATTAAGGTATAATACAAAATCTTCTTAATAAACAATATTGGAAACACAAAATACCGTGAAATAAAAGCATAATAAAAGCGTAATTATAATCTGAATTTTAATAGAAACGTTATACAAATAATTATTTATAAATTTATGGATAAAGGGCAAACAAATTTCATTACAATTTTAATAATGTTATAATCATTGCCGAGCGTATGTTATGCTTGCAATGTAGTTATAATAATGCTAATATTTGGGAGTGACATGTTAAATGTTTGAAGCGATATATTGAACCA
>JABFQA010001434.1:0-13783 GCA_022817065.1 Probaryconus sp. ZL-2020 | reverse complement strand
TATAAAAAAAAAAAAAAAAAAAAAAAAAAAATTCTTCTATGTGAGAAATTGAATTTAAGATATTGTTGTTAAATTTAAAAACCGATTTATTGATGTCGCAGTGAAAAATCTAAGGAGTGTTGCTTTCGGTATTGGTTTTTAAATGACTGAGAGGGATATAAGGGATTTTCAGAGATGAAATTAAAAATTCCCTGCACGATGAAATATGTGTAGCAGTGTACCATTATTACAAAAGTTGGAAATAAATATAGATATACGGGCCATTTCGAAACTTAAGTCATGTTTCTTTGTATGAGCACAGGAAAATTGATTAATATGATTAACGCAGATGTTATTGCTTTTGCGAATTTTACGAGGAACGGATTTGTTTAATATTAAAGCCTTGTCTCTCAACGGTTTAAGAAAGTTTTTACTTCGTATGTATTATATGATTCTTTGGATTATAAAGTGGACGATAAATTGAGCTGTAAAATGAAAGTACAACTACGTGATACATATCGAATGAAATCTATTAATTTTTCTTGAGAGGAACTTTACTGTTTGAACGATGCTTACCAATCAATAAATTGCGGATAAAAATGAGAAGCAATGGACTTGTAAATTTATGCCTTAATTTATATTTATTATTTTTGATGATTTTTTTTTACTTCTTTTTTGGGCTACTATTTTTTTAAAACCTACGTGGATAAAAATGAATTATTTTACCATATAAATGTTAAACCAAAAACTATCTCGGTTCCTACCAATTTTCTCTTTCATTTCTTCTCGTGTACAGTTTCATCTTGTCTTGAGTTCTCTGGACTGTTTTTTGTTTTTTTTTATTTTTTGCTGTACTTCCTGCAACATTTCTGATTTATGGGCTTAACTGCCTGCTATTCTTCTTGGCTATTTCCATTTCTGCAAAGCATTATTTAAATATACATGCACAGTTTTTAGAAATTCTTTTTTACTAGTAGAAATTTCGCAAAGTACTTGGTAAAGGATTATTGATTGGTTTTAAGACGTTTTAGAGACCTTGAGAGGGTATGAAGTTATTGTCTTATTTACGATGTTTAATGGAGAAATTAAATTTGAGGATGATAAGCTTCGACTTGAATTTCTCGCATGAGTCAGTGTAAAATTGGATGACAAGGGGTTTTAAATCGATAAAGACGAAGTAGATATTTCGAAAAACATTCAGCGATGAATATAATAAAATTGGGTATAATTACAAATAATACAAAGGTGTTTTTAATGAATGTTAACAGCAAAACAAATTATTGCTAATTTGCTTTGTTCGTTTTGCTTTGTAATTTATAAATTTAATAAAGGAAGATGAACTAAAATAATTACGTAAATGTTATTAAATCATAATTAATTGGGATGATTAAATTCCATAATTACTGGATAACAAATCAAATATTATTCTGTATGGTTCTGCAATTATTTACATGTATTTTCATTGTTGTTTAATTAGGTATTTATACAGAATATTTAGGTGATTCAATAACAACGTAATTAGGAGTTTATTACAATACATTTTATTGCGAGCCAACAACAATTTTTTGTGATGATTTTTTTCTTCGGAAGCTTGAATAAAGTGATTCGTGTTAATTATTCCTGTCTAATTTACTAGCAAATTGTTTAAGTTTACTGTTAAATTCACAGAAAGTAGCGAAATCTGGATCGCTTCCAAGCAGCAGTTTGGTTGAACCTTAAAGAAATTAGTAGAGTCGTTTTCTTCAATATAAAAGCAATTACAATTTTACAAGATTGTTCTTTTTAATGCTTTTTAAACTTTCGTAGAACGTTATTATAAATTGTCTGCAAATGTTGTAAGACTTTTTTGGCAATTCTATTTAATAAATTGCAGTTCTGAAATAAAATATTAATTATTTTGTGACATTTATTGAAGTTTTGAAATGTATCAAACGACTTCAAATATTTTTGAAGAATATACAGACGATGAACGATGTTTCAGGTTAGCAGGAATTTGAAAGACTAAATTTAAATAATGATAATAATTCAGAAGTTTTTCAATTACTTTCTGAGAGATACTCTTTTTAACGTTATTCACTAAATCGACGAGGAAATTATGTAAGTGAAGTTCTTAGAAAATATTGAAATTTGACCATAAAGACATCCAAACTTCGTGCAACTAAAAGCACTCCAAGCTCTATGATTCTAATTGACTGACTTCTAACATGCATGAGCTAAAGCCCAGAAACTTTTTTAATCAGAGAGTGGTCTTTTCTAAAATTTTTAGTTGTGTATTAAAAATGCAATATGAATTAAGAAGTATTTTGAATTTATAATATTCTTAACAACATCTTTCTCTTCATTCTGAAACTCTGAGAAACTTCTAACACTTTCGCTTTTGAATTTCAAACAATTTCGTGACAATTTATGAAAATATAATTTTTTAATTAAATAATTTGATGTTTTGTTGACCATAAAATGGTGATTTTATAATTAAAAAATGTTGTTTGATAGGTCAATGAAATTAATAACACTTCTGAATGACGTTTATCATGATGCACATAATTGAAAGTGAGTACAGATTCGTTTAAAAAAATATATAAGAAGAATTTCTGGATATTCCAACAACCAATTTCATTCTATCTTCCACGAAATCAATGAATCCACTTCACAGTCATATTCTGGAAACTTTTTTCCCCGTAAGTCCATCGTCGCCAAACGGCTAAATGTAACATCCGATGACTAAGAAATTTCCATTTCTTTTTTTTTCGTATGTTAATTCGCTAATGTTTAATTCTTCACTCTTCTCTCCTTTTTTTTTTTTATAATTCTCGTGTATCGAATCACATATTTTCAACACTACATCTGTGCTAATTTCATTCATTAATAAGAAAATGTTTTAAAATAAATTCCATTGACAATAAGAATAATAACAAATGAATAATAATTTTTTGTTTGTAACATTTATCAATTAAACAGTGTTAATAAAAATTGTTGAATGCATTAAAGTGAGTCAGAATCATTCAAATGAGTAATACTTTGGTTAAGAAGAAAGGAAAAGAAATCTTACAGAATGTTCGACGATTCAAAAGAAGGATGAGAAATGAAAGATACGTATATTACTTTAAACATTATTTGGGTTTTTCATTTCATTTTTTATCCTCGAAGAATTCCTTTCCTTCGTTCGCCCACATTTTACTATAATCATTCCTGCTCCATTTTCTTTTTCCTCTTTGCTTGGAGAGCCATTGTAGCTGTTACTAATATAATGAGATATGACGAGTAGGTGACTGCTGAATGGGTTTTTATGTAGACGCGCCGTACCTCGACTATCGCTAAAGTCGAAGAGTCCTTAAATCTCAAGTGGCACGGTTAATATTTTTATTCGTGTGCAAAATGAAATTTGGTCGACGCGATGCACTTTTGACAATATTTGCTGTTGGAGTGTCTGCGTTTTTCTTAGCCAAAGAATATAATTAAGAAAGAAAAGTTTACCCGAGAAAAAATATTACCGAATATTGTATCGCCTTCGCTTTTATTAAAATATAAGTACTTTTATATAAAAAAAACTACGAATAAATGCACTTAAATAAAACGTAATGTACTCTCAAGAGAATTTGTCTTTTGTTTCAATTGAAATTGTAAAAGAAAAATTATTCTATATGAATTTTCAATGCCAAAGAAATGAGAATTTAATTTATACAATATTTTGGACATTTAATTACGTTTTGTTATTTTTAAATTAATATTACGTTATTGATTAGCGTCGACAATTTGGCTTATAAATTGACAAAGTATTTTGCGTCCTAAACTCTCAATGGCGCTAAGAGTCATGCTTTATAGCTGTACTAAACAGCCGTGGTGTTCTGGTTCTGAACTTTCAAAAGGTCCCACGGGTCATGACATTTGATTAAAAAAACTATGCACGAGTGAAATGTTTATGGATTCTTTGATGGTTTTAGAGAAATACACCCGTTAAATTATATAATCCACTCCAGCACATAATTACTCTTTAATCATTTCATATTAATCTCTTGAATCATCGTAATAATCTACGTCATACTAATAATCTCCTGAAAATCACCATAAATTATAAAACCAACTTCGTACCACCTTTTAAAAGAACATATTCAGTTTTACATTCGCCAAGTAGTATTGATAGAACAAAAGTGGGTCGATCCATTTATGTCAAAGACATAAATTTTTTTTTACGATAGGCTTTTTATCACCTCGTGTATAATTTGTTATCTCGCATTGCCGTAAAAAAGAAGGAAAAAGTAAAGTGTCACGATCATCATTTTTTTTGATGAACTGATTGACCAATATTTTTGCAGGAAGATTCTGCGTTCACAAGTGCATTACTGCGCACCTTTGCAGAAGTCATGACCAACGACTCTTGAGCTTGCTTGTAACAAAGATAATCGTAAAAAAAAAAAAAAAAAATAGAAGAGAATGTAATATCCGGTGTGACTCTTCTTCTGTGATTTGTAGCAATCTATAAAGTTTCAGGCCCCGGTCGCTTACTGCGAATCCATTAACTCGGGCATTTATATGCGATTGAGGTCGTTAACTGCAGGAAGCGCCGGCGCATACGCGTAAGGCATCGTCGCTACGTGACGCATAAACCGAACGCTCGAATAATGCGCGTAAAAGCGCGATGCACGCGCTGGTTTCGCGCCCCGGGTCGCGGGGCCCGCCGGCGACAGCCCAAAGAACCCAACAAGGCGCACGCCGCTCGACATAAATCTTCATCGTTGACACTGCCCGATGCCTGGGCTCCGTCTGCTCAATATTCCGTCGCTAAATACGTTCATTGTTTCCATTCATGCGCTGCCTTATCAATCTTTATTTGTTTACGCTATTTGTTATGTCAGCCGTGAGCCGTCACTTTCCTTTACTTTACTTTTTTAATCTCACTAATGCCCGGAGCTATATTTAAACTGGGCTTTCTTTATGACGTTATACAATCGCGTTATGCAAATTGTATTTATGCTGTATGTATGCGTAGCCACGTTCTTCCACGATTTTATACCGCGCATAAGTTTGTTATAATTTTGTAACGAGGGTAGTTAACGTTTCCGGGGCATCTGGGGTCATTTTTGTCCTCATTCGAGGAGGCTATCAAGGAAATAGGTATGCCTGATTTCGAGGGGGTTGACGTTTAATTTTACACTTACGCTGTAAGTTTAGGGAATTAACAATTTTTTATTTACTGAACGGAGGATTCAAAAAAAAAAAAAAAATTGATTTTGCAATTAAATGAAATTTAAGCGACTTGGTAAACGTTACTTCGCAGCTTCGTGAAAGATCAATCGCGTTTAAATTATTGAGCAACCTACGCTTTACGGCTCTCCTGTTATTCGTATCTATACCTATATACCTGTATATATTTTTAATCAAAGGTGAAGAGATCAACTCGACGTTAATTGTTTAGCAATTTTCCAGCAAACTTCGCTTTCTTTGACGTTCTTCGTTTTAAACATAATTTTCCGTCAACAAACAAAGCGTACATACATTAAAATTACAACGCAAATGTATGTGCATAAATTAGGATTCGCAAGCGTTCATATTGCAACAGGCTGTCGCCAAAGACATTAAATTTATAGAATCGTATAAATTGTGTATTGATTAATTGCGCAGCGTTACTTTCTATGGAAAGTTGTTTTAGCATTACGATGAAATACAATTAAAAATTCAAATCTTCCAATAAAGTGCAATTCGATGTTTTCTGCCATTTTTTCATGTCCTGCCAAAAGCTTGGATATGGAAATGAAAATAACTGATTTAAAATATGATTTGTGCAAAATTTTTTTTTTTTTTTAAGTTCACCTATAAAAGGTACAGGGAATGGTCGTAAATATTTTTGAAACAGTTATCGGTACTAACGCAAACGGGATGAATGAACGAAGAGGACGTGGCCTGGATGTAATTATCAACACGTGTGCATCGCGATGCATTGCACTGATATAAAGCCCACCTCGACGAAAAACAATTCATCGATATCTCCACGGAAATTCAAATTATTTGAGTTCTAACAAACGACGTGATATGCATCTAAAAAATGAGTTGATAAAGTCAGGCTGGATTTATTGTTAAAAGTAGTTCAATTTAAATGTCTATATAGAATTATGGTAAAAGCATTGAACTTGATATTGAATAGCTGAAATTTTATTTTTGGTGCTTTTGAAACAGAGGAGATTGAAGTGAAATATTTTTTTAAGAAGATTTCATTACTTTCTTACTTTTTGTTTGCAAAAAGAAGTGAAAGGTTCTTATTTCACAAGAATGTTACTAATGGCAACCATCTGGTTTTGTCACATCAACATTAATGACGACCTACGTGAATCTGCCATAAAAGTATCGTCCTGCCACTGTCAGAAGTAAGACTCGAGATAATCGCTCGATTAATGTCATATTGCACGCGCTCTACAATTAATTGCAATTCCTGCGAGAGATGAGATTAGGTGACGAAAGTGTACCTACTCGAATGAATACTAATCATACGAAATGTTGCATACATTCTTGTAATTCAATTATAATTAAGTACCATTATCTGTAAACACATTTCCATATTTCAAATGGAAAATTACATTTTCCAAATTATACAATTTTGTAAATTCTGTTATCTAACTTTTCATTAAAATGTTATATTTCACATCGTTCAAACGTTTTTTTTTTTTTTTTGTTTTGGAGATATTAATCGAACGATAAAGATTTGAGAGCTTTGCACGTTTTCTTGATTTAATTTAACGTGCGAAATTTATTCCAGTTACATCATGAATGAATTACATAATTTTCAAATTAAGCAGACATTTAAATTGTTCAGAATGAACTTGGCATTAATAATCGGAAAGTACACTTGAGCGATTTCTCCAAAAATCGAACTCAATTCAGACCGGTATTCAATGAAGAGATTCTTTCGCATGACAAACTACACAGCTACTGAATCAGTGAATCATAAAATTATAGAAAATATGTGGATGGAAGATATTGCTTAAAACCTTACTAAATGTTTTTAATTATATTTCAATTTATTCGTGATACGTTTTGTTTCAATTAACGAAATTAAATATTTTATTCTGTCCAAAAGTTAATTGATGTTAAAAAAACCTCTAAAATTTCAATGAACTTGGAACAATTTCGAACTCAATGCGTTGCTCGATAATGATGAAATTTTGCTATTAAAGCTTCTTACTACTTTAATGGTTCAATTTAGCTTTCTGAAAGCACACATGGATCCTTCTAACTTGGAAATGTGATATCTTCAATCTTATCCACACTACACGCTATATCACCTATATATATATACCCCTCACACCCCAGCGTCATTTCTTAAATGTAAGAACCTTCATCCACTACAGTATTTTTCATTTTAATCTGCCACAGTCGTGTGTTCATACAGTCCATAGAAATGTAACGCGGCATTAAGGTTTTTTCGGATTAAAAACTTTTTCTATCCATGTGTCTGTAAAAGGCGGTGGTGTGCTTTTGCTTCTCAAGAACGTACTTGTATAGTACCGACATTTATACAAGGCTTCAATGTGATAATTACACAAGCAAATATTCTCAAATATACACTTTTAAATGAACACTTTGAAGATAAAAAAAAGAACTGAATGAAAAAGACAAAATAAGAAGAAGAAGAAAAAAAAACGGTATAATTCTTTTCTACATTTTTCTGACGTTTTCAGTAATTTTTTTTTTTCAGAATATTGGCGTGCAGAATATTGGTATTCGATTACCTGATTGAATAATTTTTTGTTCGCGTATGAATCATGTAACTAATAGGTGGATACAAAATGTTGCAAATGGTCCTTGATATTGAAGCAGATACCAATTACTAGGATGATATGGAAAATGAAGACAATAGTGTCATCGTATCATGCGTGTTATTGATATTGAAAACAATAATGGGCTTCATTTATTAACGGTATCGTGTTTCTTGACGTAGACAGTGTGCCGCCTACTGTGTGCTGAACATTATTTTCATTCATGTGATACTTATTCCATTTTCTAATGATAGATTTCTACGTCAAGAATGTTGATTCACTGTTTCTTTAGTACGATGCAAATTCAATTGCCAGATAAAACCGAATGAATAGATAAATCGATTAGCATTCGACGTGTGAAATATTACATTTCATTTAATATTTCAATGAATATACTCTCTTTTAATTTTGTTTTAAATTAATTTCACAAGATTTTTTTTTTTTGTTTAGAAACAATTTTTATCTTCATGATTAAAAAACCCTAACTGTCGAAATTTTTTGAACTTTGTAGCCCGAAAATATAACTAATTAAGCAAAAGGTTCGCAAATGAATACACAAAGTGAAACGTTTGGACAAACATCGCGTGGGGTTGATAAATAACTGATTAGAGAGTAGAACATTTTTCTTCCTAATGTAAAATTTGTTTTCTGTTTGGTACTTTGAAAAAGTTTCTTTCGCCGGGTGAATTAAACGCGCGAGAGGATTGAAAAACAACGAGAGCCAGCGTCGCAAATAAACGTCTAATAACGAAGCACGAGTTTCACGAAAGCACTAAATTACGGAATAACATTTTGTAAACAGTTTTTTTTATCGACGTTAAAATAAGGCGCGAATAGCATTACGCTAAGATAATATATTTACATTGCGCCCCCGGAATCTAAAAACCATTTTAAATTCAACGTCGCACGATAAATTCAAAAGTTTAAGCTAATATATTTGCGAGCTTTCTGCGGAAAATCAAGCAAGCGTAACGCGCGAACTTTACCGACATTGATCCGAAAAGACGAGGAATCAAGATTTCCCTTTGTGCGCTAAACTCTAACGTCCTGATGGTAATAACTGCAAAAACTCGATTTCAGTTGCTTTACGTAATTCCGTGTATCGGGAACCGGTTGCTTTTGCAAAGCATCAATCCATTTCCGATTCGCTCCTTCTGTCAACAGTAAACTTCTTCTTCCATTGCAGGAAGTGACGTAGCATCACGATCCTAACTACTTCGTCAAGGACATTACAATAATTCCATTGAAACTTACTTCTTCGAGGATTCCTATATCCTCTTATTATAATTCACAAACTTAGTCAGGGATTTTGAATTCAAAAGTAAAATATTTAAAGGGATGATATATTCTATTCCGGGAAGACATTTATATTGCAAGATTAAACTATCTCAGATCTTTTAAGTGTTAGTGCCTTAACTACAGGATAAAGGAATCGTAATAATAAAGCATCTATGACAATGTTGAAAGTTGCTTTAAGTTAGATTATCTCGTGCACATTTTATTGAGATAAACAGGCTTCGTGAAGTGATCTTTAAAAATGATTTTCAATGAACAATCATCTTCGTACAAAATCCCGTTGCAAATAGTCAGCATTAAACTTCTTTTCAAAATAATCTTCACTGAAAAATCTGTGAAAATAATTTCGAGTAGAACGATTCGGTATAATTTCTCAATTTTCCTTCGCGAACAACATTTCCCCGAGTTAGGAAAACCACCAGATATATAATGTTAACAGAGTGAATTCGCTGGAAGTTGGGAATCAAAATTGCAACTGAGGTATATAATCATTGACTGCAGTAAATTGTATTTAGTAGTAAATGTTGAATAGGCATGTAGACCGTAGTTAATGTCCATAACAACAACATAAATTGAAGTTGGTCTAATCACACCTGCTATATATTTATTATAATGATACACGGCTACCTCGAAATATACGTGCACAATTTGTGCAACGCAAGACGTGATAAACTGTACTCTGAATTTATCGTCACTTTATCACAGTTACAATTTATCGTCACTTCATCATCTCTAAAATGTATTGTTTAGTTAGAAGACTTGCTGAAACTCAGAACATTTATGACATAATGCATAATGTTTCGTTTGGAGATCTGCCGTTCTGAATCCATTGTTTGACTTAGCTTTGTGCAAAGCTCAAATCATAATATACATTCGTTACGGCAGCGCAGCTATCGATTACTGAAAAATAATGTGAACGCAAGACTCGTGCGCCCCAACTTACACTTGAACAAATATTAGCGAGATAATAGGGTTAGCGTTCGTAAAAGCATTTCTCTGTTCAAGGATCAACGTCACCTTGCCACCGCAAAAGTATTCGAACTCAGAAACGAATCCTGGATGTAGGTCACGTTCAATAGTTTACTACTTGACAAACACGAAATCCCTTAAGAATAACAACATTGTTAACAATATTTTATGAGATAACGAGGATATATGGTGGATTTAGAGTGTCAAAAATTTTTCTTCTAAAAAATTTTCCTTTCGGTTTAGTAAATGGGTGGTTTAGCAGAGTAGCAAACAAAAATAAAATGAAAAAAAAAAAACTTTTCTACATTTTCGATGTCTTTAGTCATTCGCTTTGTGATAATTTGCCAAAAATTTCGATGAGAAAAATGCATAAATCGCTGATCATTTTGTACTGCGATAATGCAATTCAGGAGAAAATCGGAAACCAGAATTATCCACCGCGTGCATTTCCATAATTTGGCACATATACACGTATAACAGGTGCGGTTACGTGCTTTGCGTACTTGCGGCCAAAAATGCGTATCAGCTTTTATGGAAAGTCAACGCCTTTCATTTGTCAGACTCGACGAAATGTCGTTCTGATAAATTGCATCGGTAACTGTACACACAACATTTTATGCAAATGAATAACAGCATGAAAAATGCCTGAAGTACAGTGATAGCAGCAACTTCTTCCGTTAGAAAAGCGCATATATGAAATAACTTATACAATTTTTGAATTTAAATTCTTCTGAAGTAGGACTCTCGAGAAGTAGAATTCAATTAAGTTGAAAGGGGATGTCGTAACACTTTTCTATTCAATGTCATTTAATTTATTGACTCACTCTGTTATTATATCGCGTCACTTAATATTCTAGTAACTCTTTCTTCAGTAATATTTGCCATAAATCGTGTGAGATTTTCTATCGATTTCTTTTTTGTTTTACGTTATGACTGATAACAATTAGATAACATTGAAAATTGGACAGGTTTATGAAATTTCACTGTGACTCGGTAAACGCGAAATGTTGGAAGAATTTAATAAGGAAGTTTATTAACGATAGTGTTATCCTTATGCAATTTTCGTTTAGTGTCCAATAACTTTATCTCAGACTCTAATAAAAATCTTGCTGTATTTAAAGGTAATTTTCTAAGTTAGTTCTTGTTGCACGGTGTCTCCTTCGCAAGGGGAATGTAATTTCAACAGTTTATTTTGAACTACAAGTTGAAGTAGTTCAGTTGTTTGGAAAATAAATTCTACTTGCTTAAGTAAAAGCTCCGCGAGAAATAAGCAAATCTGGGATACATGAAAACATTGTTTATTCCTTCTCATGCGTTTTCGTTGACAAATACAACCTGAATTAATTTCATCAATTTTTTTTACATATCTTACATTTTAATACATCGAAAAAAAAATTTGAAATTTAAATTCTTATATTTTTCATTTTGTACATAAATTATAAAATGAAAAAAAAAAAAAAGAAGAATAATTACTGAGAAAAGAAGAATATAGTGTCATTATAGTTCCCGAGCTCAATTTTGGCTTTCTTAATAATCTCTGTGTAATGACACCAATGAGCACGATTTAAACGACAACGAAACGTCCAAGACAGAACACCAGACAGAATAATTAACGCCCTTTTCCCGAGCAAAAAGTCAGAAACCTCATCAGCGCTGTCATTATGGCTGCAGTTTATCAAAAAATGCGCAGCACAAAAGTGCATAATAGGTCTACAATTAAAAAATATCTTCTAGAATGGCGTCACAAAGAGCACCGGCGGTAACAATGCGAGATTGCTGGTTTATACGGTCAGTCACTATTTCATTGTCCCGGATGTGAGAGAAAGGCGCGGGAGTTTGTGTTGTGCATAAATTTTAGGAGAATTGACAAAGAAAAGAACAATGACGCAGATCTAATTCGTATTATACGTTCAACAATTTCAGCACAATGACAATACGAATGCATGACTCAAATAAATGGAATAATACACACCACTACAATTATTCAATTATTCAAACCATTTCAAAAAGAAATTCACAGTATTAAATAATTCCTAATGTTTTATATCAAACAAAATGTATATTGTACACGCAGAAAAATATAACAGAAATTTGAAGAGAAAAATTAATTGTCAAAGTGAATTGAAATAACAATCCCTCTATTTCTGTGAACAAGTTAATTTTCCAAAACATGTGCCATTCAACGAATCGTGTCTTGAACTCACTGAACTATTAAGCATACATCACAAGAAAGTGTTTCGCCCTTTCGCTATTAAAATTGCTTCAAACAAGTAGGTTGTTTGTATTTGAAACGACGTAAAATAAATGAGAAACGACGACGACAGAAGGAGTCTCCCGGAGGTTGCGCTTCATTTTGTGTTTTTCATTTTCTCGATTATTCAGATAAAGTTATGGCGCTTTCATGCTTTCAAAACTTGGCACATTTACGTACTAATATTTACATATGAATCGACGAAGAGGGTAAGCGTCATCTTGGTACGTACGCCTTAAGCTTTGGCGCTTAAGCGAACACATGAGACTCGATTAAGGTTCGGGGAACATGTATGTTTGGCATCTTTGTATGCATAAACGCGAAGGACGAACGGTAGTTACCAAAGGGGAGGAACGAACTAAGGAGAGGAAAGATAAGGACAACGACGTCGTTGCGAAAAACTTACGACATGTCGGGGAGAGCATAATCGTCGCACGCGTATGCAAACGCTTTATTATAATAGCGAACAAGTCCAGTTATACGTATAAGATGTTTCAGAAGGCAGCCTCGATTATCGCCAACTTGATTTATGTTCCTCTATATTCTCATTTATTTAATGTTATGGTTAACAAAATAATTGCATTTTGATTAAGTGGGCTTTTTGTTGTCGGGCAGAGTACGTTGGTTTCGATATTGCTGTTGGCTTCTGTGCATTTGGTCCGATAAAATAACATCTCTATATCTTCCGTTTGAATTGTTTTGGAAAATCTTGGTGGATTTGCATCCTCGTATTCGGTAACTCCTTTATTGGTAATAAGCAGACTGGTCACGTAATAACACTCGTGGGTGCGATTTCAGAAACGAAAAATGCAGGTCAGACTATAAAGACAACTTGGGCGGTACGTGCTTAAGTTGATCTTCGAGGACGTTTCTAACTTTGCGAATATCAAGATATGGAAATGCTATCTTAAATTCAGATGCCACGTAAATTCGTTTTCCATCTCTATTCCACCGGTGCATTTTCACGAGGGAAAGAATTCCTTGGTATTTAAATGTACTTGAAATGTACTCCTCGAGTTATTTAAATGTATTTTTTTTTAAAGATTTCTTGCAAATATTCTTTCGACATTGAGTGTTTTTCTTTTCAAAAGCATTCATCAAATAAATTGGTTTTATTTCGTTCCGAGATTTTCCGCTCGAATTGGTTAAATAAAAGTTCACTTATTTTGTAATACCGAGTGCGCTTTTTTATTTTACTATCCGGTAGTGTTCCCTTGCGATTTTAATGAAACTAAAGTAAGTTTCAGAATTTTAAAACTGCGAAACACGTGCATTTTATATATGCTAATACATATAAATGGTACTAAGCTGTAAAATAAATCCCCCAAAATGAACCATTTCGAAAAATTAGAGACAATTTTATAAAACTGTTTTTCATTTTTCCTTTTTTTATATATACATGAACGAAAATTTATTACATTCCAATATTATGTCATATAAATTCAATAATCCTCCTAATAAAAAAAGTTGATGTCTCGGGCTGAAGTTGGCTTTAAGATGGCTGGTATTGTTGGACGTTAAAATGGATTATGATTGGTTG
>JABFQA010001433.1:0-13784 GCA_022817065.1 Probaryconus sp. ZL-2020 | reverse complement strand
CCGAAAAAAAAAAAAAAAAAAAAAAAAAATTAAAAAACGTTATTTCAATAAATGTATTTTCCCCCCAATAAATCAAGATACTTTTAATAAACCTTCAAAGGGGCCTACGCCTGTAGAAATTCGATGAAATTTTGAACAAAACGAAGTAACATATGTAATTTCAAATGGAATTTTAGCTTACTGAAGAAGCATATCCATCAAAAGGCAAAAAAATATTATCGCTTCTCCACCTACTGTCAGATGAAGAGAACTTTTTAATAGGATTCAGGCAAAATTGTATGATATATTAATAGACCGAATCCCGGATCGATTAGAAATAATTGACGCGCGTGCTATGGGCTTTTTATGGCCTGGCTAGTAGGGCGATTTCGACACGGTTCTTCAAAGTTACTTCGCTCCTTTGAAACGCTCGGACTTTTATAATCATTTTGCGTTTATGTTTATGTCATTTTTTACAACACTTCGTAAAGCACTAAAAGTCGTTTTGACTTTTGGTATCACGAAACGAACAACGCGCATACCGTGATTTCTAAACCGCGGGAAAATATTTCCTGGCTACCTAAGATTTTATTTATCTTATTTTTTTAAATTAGCATCCTTTGTCGAACGAAAAAAAAAAAAAAATTCACCACAAAATACAGTACCGTCATAAATGTAAATAATTGTTTCGCAAGATACGATACAATTTACAGACACTTAATTCGTCTGTTCTTCATTTCACAAGAGTCGAAATATTTTCAATGTCTTTGATATCTATAAAGTGAAAATAATTTTACAATTTTATTGGATAATGAAAACGAGAACGTCCTTTATTAAATGATTGGTTTACGGTCAATTAATATTCATAAAGTAGAAAATGACGGAGGTCGTCGTGACGCGCGCGTGGTTATCACAAAAAAATGTAGTCGACAAACAATAAATTAATTATGCTTTAGAAGCATGTTATTTTGACAATCGCCAACGGCGTCTGCACCAGGTGTTTCCAGGTGTTCATGTAAGCATGTTAAACGCGGCATCTCTTGCTATGTTAATGCCAGCGCTGTAATTTATTTAGATTTAAGGCAGTCGCCGTGTGCGCAGTTTTGTCCCGCGGCACGAATAATATTTTCATGTACGTTTGATGGGTTATTGAGAAGGTATTGTCGACTCATGTCAGCAGGGTGCGACATGTACTCAAGCACCGTTTCTTTCCACGAAAACGCGACGAGCATATTCTTCAGACTTTCTTATTATGACTCGTTGCAAAAGAAAATTTCACATATTTGATTTCACGATCTCTTTTGTGAACAATCTTTTACAACAACGATTCTGAAATTCACTCCGGAACTGGAATAATTGGCACAGAAATCGATTAACGAGTTTATCTCTTTTTCTAGATTTGGAGATAGTTCTGTTGGATAATAGGCATTTATAATAGGAGTGTAGACTTCGAGCAAAATAATTATTATGTTCTCAAACTTTCTGCAGAGTTATGATTTAGGTCATACCTGTTAACCCAATCATAATATAGAACATTTAAATTATTTGTATCCTTTTCATGAAAATAATAAAAATTTCTACCGTTACATTTAACTCAACTGTCCTGCAGTCATTATAGTCCTTTTAAACACTTAATGATCAAGTTAAATTTAACTACTGGATGTATAATATTTCTTGCCTGCAATAAACTGTAATGTTGATTGTATGATAATTTTATAAAGCCATTAAATTAAAATAAACTAAATCATAATTCTTATTTTTTTTTAACGGCGTTTAGTGTTTTGAAAAGTCACGTATCAGCATGGGTGAGAAAATAATTATGTTTAGTTGCCATTTGTCTTTTCTAACAATGTCTCTTTATCGCCTATCAGTAAATTTTACAATATAAGTGTTAATACGAGAAGACGCAATTGTTATATGAAAACATTTATAATTCATTCCATTCATTTTATTAATTTTATTAATCAATAAAATGAACTTTCACACATTTGGTGAAATTAAAGTAAAAATATTGAAACCACTCAACCTCGCTTTCGAATTAGTTAATGGTATTAATTTAAAACATCTAATCTCGAAAGATATCGCCGTGATGTATTTTAAAGGTTTGCTTAGAATAAAGATGATGTTAAATTTATGTCGAAACATAATGTATAAATGTTTATTCGTTTAGGAAGATAAAATGAATAAAGACAGGACGCGAAATAGACATGTATTCGAGGAATAGGATTCATTTAACGTGCAACTTGGCCGTAACAACGATCTTTCGAAACTCTTCGGTGTTAACTGTGTGGGAATGACGGTAGACGAGTAACGCGTATAAAACGATCGGTGTGTTACATCGTCTTGTAGAATGTTTGTCTCTGCAATTTCGCTGCTTATATTCAGGAGCGGATTTATCTAAAATCTTTCGAGAATACTATTGAAATGTAATGGATTTCATTACGAGGGTTCAACACTCCCGAAGAATTAACGATACTATTTTATTACAAAGGAACCAAAGAACTTTTTACTTTTTCGTCCCTAGGGAGCCCCTAAAAATTCAGTCGAATTTCCAAATTAAGCAATGGACACAATATTATTTCATTATTAAAATTATTGCAATCATTTGATTACACATAGTTCAATGTTTTGTTATAAATAATGCACTGTAATTTGTTCACTGTAGTGGTCAATGAAAAGATGACTAAAATTAAAACTACAAAAAAAACATATGACTACTACAGTGGCCAATTTTACGAGCGGGTTAATATTTCAGGCAAAAGTGTTATTGCTATTATTTTTTTCCTTCGAAATGCCATTTGACTATATAAATAACTGTGATATTCTAAAGAGCAGAAGTTGTTCTCCTGACTTCCACATCCATTCGCAGCACTTTTATTGAATAGTATCATTGGGACTAAATTGTCATGAGAATCAATAGCCATTAATATTGGTGAAGTCTAAGTGCAGGGTTCGGGATACGGTGATTTCGCCACTGCTTATATTGACGATGGTTAACTAATAACAGGAGGAATGATAGTCCTCGGTACGGGGCAGAAGCACTATATATATATACGGTAATAGCCGTTATCAGCAGCGGTAGTATAAACTCTGAATGGGACTGCGATGGTACGATCGTGTAGGTGGCGAGCAGTAAAGGCACCCGCGCGAGATTACAGCGAGAGCGGAGGGAACGCTGCATTATAAGGTGGTCTCGCGCTGCTCCGGGAATTGCTTGAAAATTGAATCTCGTAGGAGCCGTGAGGCGAGGAACCGTCTTTAAAAACACATAAATTAGAAGCAAATGGCCTCGCGAACGAGCGCCATGACCGCTAAATTATGGATTGCTGACGCCGCGCGCTGCGGAGGTTCCCCGCGTGTCCTCAGCGACTTTGATCGCAACTTGAGGAGACTTGTTGTGCGATACGACTCGCCGACTACTTGAACTCCGAGCTCTCCGAGATTATTTTGCATTTAAGACGCGGATCTCTCAATGACGGCAATAATCCGGATTCGAGGCTCGCCCGAAATGTCTCTTGCATGCGAACGCGGAGATTCTGGATTTTTAACTCCTTGACTCCTGATCATTATTCCCCGAGATTAAGCGGTTTTCGTTTCGAGCTCAGTGATGTTTATTAAAAACGTACGAGATTTAAATACGAATTATATTTGCGTATTTGTTCAATGCTCATCTTCATATTTTCATGTATCGTGCATAGAATTTTTATGTTGAGAGATTCTTTTTTATTTTATTTTTTGTTTTAATGATTAAATAGAGATGAATTAAAATTTTAAATATTTCGACATTGAGAAAAAAGTATATTAAAATTTAAAATAAAGTATAAGGAAACGTGACTGTATGTAAACACTAAGAAAAATTCTGATACAAGTTACAAATTTTCCTATACTGTATACGAAAATGTCTAATACTTCTTTTACATTTTCACATGCAGTATTGTAAAATTTATAACTTTTATCAGAAATTTTCTTAGTGCTTGCATATATATAGTCACTTTTCCTTATACGTTATTTTAAATTTTAATATACTTTTTTTCTCAGTGGAGATTTTTTGGTCTGATAAAATATAGGGTGTATAAATATCAAATTAGGAATTTTGGAAAAAATGAAATACTGATAAGGTATACTTTCAAGAACTTTGAAAACAGAGGTTTCTCTTCTTTGGAATTTGCAACAATATCCATTAGCCAATTTCAAAGAAAATGGGAACTTGAAACAACCTTTCAAATAAATGCACGCTTTCGTGCCTTACCTGCAGGTTTTCTGTTTGTCCTTAAACTTTGTCAGGGGGGGCCCTCCCGCCGGGATTCCCTCGCTTAAAGGGTCCTGATTTATTAGAAATTACATTACCCAGCGGCTTCGCTGTTAAAGACGCGCGTTACCTAATTGAGGTACGCGCAATGACCGGAGAGTTATCGCCATTCTGGCACGACGACAACGAGAGACCGCGAATAGTTTTACGGCTGGACATAATCCAGCCGTCTCTCGCGCGTCCTACGTTATATTTCGCCTTTTTGCGACACGCACACAGGCGCGTTTTCGACGACCACACGCGTCGTCGAGTAGATAAACTGATTGAAATACGAGCCGCATTTGCAATGTTTCCTCTTTGAGGGCAAAAGAGGCGGGCCACCTTGACAAAGGT
Source organism: Probaryconus sp. ZL-2020 (assembly GCA_022817065.1). Taxonomy (NCBI): domain Eukaryota; kingdom Metazoa; phylum Arthropoda; class Insecta; order Hymenoptera; family Scelionidae; genus Probaryconus; species Probaryconus sp. ZL-2020. The sequence goes on along the minus strand of JABFQA010001433.1, from coordinate 9,163 downwards.
GTAACGCGTGCTCGCAACGCGGCCGCTATCTTTCGCCGCATAAGAATCACGTTGCCGTCGACGACGTGGTATAACGCGGTGCCACGTGTGGTCGGTTACTTTACATAGTGACCGGTCCATGCTTACCCAACTACCAGAACTACTGGATCAAGCTTATGGCTCGTGACATTGCTATTTAACAACTTCCACTCTTATAAGTTGTCTTGACCCGAGCTAACCCACCGCCAACGGACTTGTACGATGAGCGGAGTCGCGGGATAATAATTAACACGAGTTTGCACGAAACCCAGTTGCCTCGCATTTGCGAATAGACGATGCAAAGTTGATTCATTAAGATGTTGAAAATAAGGGCTTTCGAGACTGCCTACTGCTTGTCGTGTACAATTTAACCCTGGCGCATTCACCAGGACATGAAATTTTATTTTTAATATTCTCTATAATTAAGGCACTACACGTAAATTAAATTTACGGTGCGAAATAAATCTATTGGTAGATCTAAGATCGAATGTAATTTCCAAATAAATCAATCGAAATGTAAAATTTTTCTTGTGCCTTACCCAAAAAGCAGAATAATAGAAACATGAACGACTGACTATAATTTCACATGACATATTGCAAGAAACTGTTATATATGAAATTATGCTTCCTGCTTATTATATGAAACTGATGTATCGACAATGCCTGAATTTATCATATCAATGGCGGAGATAGACGATTGAACAAGGATATAATTTTACATTCTTTGAAAGCATAAAGACATCGGATTAAAATTCTCAACTCCTTTTCGGGCGCTTCGGAGTATAATTTTCCAGGAAGCCTCCCATATTTTCCACGTTTCAAGTAGTTCGTCAGTCAAATTTATCAAACTCCAGGCGAGCGCGCATAGAAGTCCGAGCAGGCGAATCTATAGAAAATGTATAACAACCCACCACAATAATGTACAATAATTTAAAACATACACAACCAACTCGCACAAATTAAATTCGGGCTTTCCTGGAATCCACTTTAACCTGTGAATCGAAAATCCAGCGTCGCAAATTATCTCGATAAATCTACCGCATAAGCGCAATATATAAATTGGTCATGGGGTATGAATAGACACCTGCATAGATGCCGAATAAACGTCGACTTAAAATTGTATTCCTGTGGTCTGTCAATACTTGAGACCGTGACCGCAATGTTTTGCCAAAGACGAGACACCTTCTTGCAGTGTTAGTCGTAAAACGAATGCATCTTATTCAAGGATTTGAATGCACGGCTCCAGCTTGTTGATGGGGTATAAATTTTGTTCGGCTGGTGCGAAGAAAATGGGCCTCTGCATACTAAGCCAGAATGTTTCGGACGCTTTGGTTAACAAAATAGATTCTCGCTGTAACGCTGTCGTTCGTCGACGACGCCTTAATTCATTCTCATAATGCAAAACGAATCCCCTCGCATGAGACATTGGATTACGTATTGCGATTTGATAGCGATAAGCGAACAACGTCGAAGCGTCGTGCGTCATTTCGTGATAGTCTTTCTAAATATTCTCGTGAGGATCTCACGAATGAAACACAGTGGAAGGTTACCGGCGACGTAATGATGAAATTAACGAGCTCTCGTATCGACACTTTCAATCGTGCGTTCGTTCGGGATTTGGACGAAATAGCTGGCGAGCGCCGTGGCCCCGGATATCCTGCTGTCTTTGGAATTCATGGGTACTCGACGTACAACGGGCCTTTCATTATTTGCGTTGGGAAACGATAATACGCCGATTCTCTTTCTGCCTTGCAAACGTTTATTTATATTTGTATGCGTCACTTGTGGTGAGAAATGTAAAACAAATGCTGATTCATTGCCAGGACGATGACAATATTATAAAATATACTTCGATGATACAATGTTTCGTTATATTTGATTCCTTTGTAATTCATCATTATTAATATTATTAATTATTACAAAGGCTATTTTACTTTTCATTGAAAAAATGGACGGTTAAAATTACAGTTACACCGTACAAAATATCAGTAAAAATAATCAGTCTGTAATAACTACGTAAATTAAAAACATTACGATACATCATAATTTGTTGTTATCTCGAATAACTTGATTTTCATTAATTATGGTTTTTTTTTCGAATCTCATTTCGTTAATGAGCTCTGAGATTAGCATATTAGTACCAGATAAAGCTTCGAATAATCACTTTTAGTGTCGTTGATCATGTTAAACAGTTGGAAATACAATATCACGTCGTAACGCGGTCGCTTCATTAGGACGTCGCTGAAACAGAAAACTTATTAATTAGCATGACATCATCGCAGTATATTTCAAAAGTATATATTCGGATATCTGGGCAAGAACTACCGTGAAAACTAATTTGCTATTCAATTTCGTAAAACATGTCTTCGACGAGATATAATTTACTGGAAACACAATATTTGTGGATATTCGTTCACGGGAGAAAAAAAAAAAAAAAAGAGAGAATTCGGATCGTCGAAGTATGCGGCTACTTCGATCCATTGCTACCATCTCTCTGAATATATGACGATTAAAGATTGCAATAAACGTCAAGTTATTTTTGATACGGCGTCCCGTAAAACATGACCCAATAAAATACTCATTGTTATCCCGCAAACTTGTTTGTGCATTAATATTTCAATTACGCGTTTAAATCATAGCTCAGGCTACAGAGTAACACTCGTCCCGGCACCGCGAAGCCGAGCCTAAAAGTCCATTATATCACATCGTGATAATATATCCAAGTCGGAGACGAAGCGCTTGTATATTAAGAAACGTATGAGACAGAGGTTCGCGCTGGAAAAGAAGGAAAATAAAATCGAGAGTGAGTGAGTGAACGAGAGGGCAGCCGTGGCTTTCAAGATAAAGAGGGGAAAGCAAAGAGGATAAAAGACAGTTATTTACGAGGCAGCGCCGCAGCATAACGAGCATTCACGAGGCCAACAGACCACGAAGTGGCGCGACACCGATCTGTTCGGGACACTTCATGAAATTTTGCGTAACAAATATGACTCGCCGAGGTTGACCGAAATGGCTGCCTGGCGAGTGCAAATGCTGTCGTGAACACGTACGTGCGAAATATAAAAAAAAAAGCCCATTTAAAATAAAATACGCTTTACTTGCGTTCGTTCGTCATTCCTATCTATCTTATCAAATTGTCTATAATTCTCAGAAACAATGATTTTTTTTTCGTTTTCGTTTTCGTCAGAAGAACAGGTGCCGCAAAAGTTGTCGAATGACGTTGGCCAATTTCCATTGATTCTAATTTCTTTTTTCCATTTTTCAAAGCACATTCTCGCAGAGACGAGACGTTTTTACCGCGCCGTTCACGTATGACTCAGAGATATTTGGTCTTTGGTTTGTCGAATGGAATAATCGTTCCTGTTTCGAGTGTGTGACTGCTCATTGGCCCCCGCAGGGGTACCAAACGCGTCCCATTATCCCATGCTAATTCCCAGCTACGGCTGTCATTGCCTCAGGGCGAGGACTGACAAGTAACACCTCTTAGCTCGTGTTCCATCGACGTAGGAGTGTCTCCTCCGTGTTCCCCTCGCCTCTTCTCTCCTCCGTCTGCCCTCTGTCTTTGCATCGTCTTTTCTCGCTCTCCTTCTTCCTGCAGTATCCTGCAGTCTGAAAATCAACTCGTCATGCTCGCTTCATTTTCTCTAGACGGTTAAACAGCCATTTGTTAGGTCGTGTCAAACCGCGCGTCGCGGGGTGTCCTGCTCGAATGGCATCGATTGGCGATTCATTCGATCAACGTTCATAATAAATATCCATAGGAACTCAGTTTCGACCAGTCGTTCATGTTTTACTTTTTCTGGCTCGTCTACTTGCGGGTAAAGTTATCTGACCATGTAACTAAAGAAAGTTCTCAACTCTGACCTTTGCTACCATCCAGTCGATTTCAAGATTTGAATTCACGTAACTGAATTGTTTCTGAAATGTTGACGTAAACCTTTTTTTTTTTTTTCGGATAACAGTGTCGCATAAACACTCGAAACATCGATAAAAAATTGACTGAACTACAAAACAGTTTGTTTAATAATATCAGATGATTTGATCTTGTAATAATTTCCAACGTTCGTCGAATGGAAATTCCGATATTCCACGAAAGTCTCGCGTATAAAAATGATCGTTGTAAGTTTGTTGCCAGACAATCTTTCAACTTAGCGCCCGACGGACTTTATATCAAAATCAGAATCTCAACTCCTTCGGAAACAATGTAATGCCGCTGGAATGACATTCAAAATTCTCTTCACGCGTCGGTCGTACGCTTTCTACCTAGCCCTGAAATGCCGATCTCGAGTTCAAGGATGACGATCGTTCGCGTGGAGAGCGTGTGACATCCTCGACGACACCCAACGACGAGCTGTTTTTCGACGCCCCTTCGACACCTCGACCTGATCCTGAATCGTCGTGTTATGATTACAGTAACGTCACTCGTATCTACAACACTCCCACATTCTCCGATGACGAGCCCAGATCACAATGCGTGATAATGCATCCAGTACCACACTAACGCCATAATAGAGAAGAGAAAGACGAAGATGAATGATAAAGACTCTGAATAGGATTCGAATTCGAAAAATGCCGCTTTGTTTTATTTAAGGAAAGTGTGAATAATAATGTTCGTGCATAATATCTTTATATGGACAAACCTGTTAGTCAATAAGATTCTTAAGTTTTTAGCAGCGATAACAAAAGCAGTTAATAATCAAATAAATACGTGAAATATAAAGAATATAATAGAATATAATACTTTTCGTATCTTTTTGTCATCGTGATATATTTCAGTGTTTGCAATAATATTCATCGTTTAAAAAAAATTGCAAAAGAAATGATTGCAGCTATTGCTAATCATGTATGCAGTCGTGATACAATCTACCTGACATTTACTATTTATTATAATGTATCTAAAATTACAGGAAAGTGATGTGTATTAATATTTAACGCGAAAAATCTTTCGGCATCGTTGTTGATAGATTAACACCAATGAGCAAAAGAAAAAGAAATTGACTAAAGCACACGTAATCTATTTTATCTGACAATATCTAATTCATCATATCAACTGTTCTAAACATTTTACATAAGATCTCTAATAATTAATAAAAGTGAAAGCAAATAAAGCACACACAAAAAAAAAAAAAAAATTATTGCAAAGAAGTCGAATAAGCACACATTAGAATTTCAAAAGATTTTAAGTCGGTGGGTCGAATAGGATAATGGAAATGATGATCGGTAAATCGGATAAGCACGTAAATGATTTATTTGACAGCGATGAGCTCTTGATTAGCAATAAACCTTTTTTGAGAATTATGCGATGGTCAGCCATCAGTCGCTGTTAGCATAAGAAGCAGAAACAAGCTTCACCGGGAGGAACGAATTTGTGGACGTTGCGCCAGTAGCGTAATCGTCGTGAATGGGCACGAGGTTTTGAGCTTCCGAAAATCATAATTCATCGTTTTCAGGGGCTATTAGGGCTCTTCGGCACGCATCGTTCGCGATCACGCGAGCACGCGATATTTCGGAAACCGGAAGACACTCGGCGGCGATTGAGTCCTTGACTGCCTTCCCTTCGCGTAGGTGGACCGGTGCTGAAGGCGAAAATATTTTGAAACTCGATGGTTCATCATCGCTTCTCTATCATTTTCTTCGTGCGGGTTTTTTGCCGCCTTGGGACTTTAAGAGAAATCCAGTGAGGAAATAACTGGCTTATCTTAATCCAATCGTCGAAATGTTGATAATTCATTGAACGGAGGTGCAGCAGAAGCAACATCAGCGTGTACCTGAGGAGCGGTGGCGTTCAACTTTGAAGAAGGGAAAGATGAGGGGGGAATCGCTGCTGGGCTCTATAAATACGGGGCTAGTAATCAGATTTGCATAACCATCATTGACGCTGCTCGGTAGCCGACGCAGTAAGTGTGCCAGGGCCACGTTAGGATCGCTTAGCTCGCGGCGTTTGGAATCCGAAGAAGATGGCCCTCTTTATGTATCCTCGGTTATGTTTCCTTGCTTTGGTACCGCGAGAATGGTCCCTTGCCAGGGTCTTAAATGTCAACGTCGATGGCCCACCGACGTAAATAATTGTTATTATTAAAGTCGCAGCGTCTGGTAGGTGAGTCAGAGAGAGTGGCGGAGGCGGCTTCGACCTGTAATTTATAGATCGAAACGAATTAACGAAGGGAGGAAGAAGACGGGTTTCGTAGGCTGTCGAGGCATAGATATCGCGGCGGGTGCTATTTTCGTTGTAGAATGTAATATGTAAATTCGTGTCGAACAGGGGAATTGAGATAAGCGGTTGAATCTGTCCGGCGACATCGTCAGGCACTTCTTGCACGGATTCCATCGAAAAAAGGAAATAAATCTGTTTTGATAACGAATCTCTCCACTGATTAGGATAACTCTTTGGATTTCAATTTCTTTGTTTAAGTCGATTAAACCAGTTTCAGGTGAAAGCTGAAAAGAGAAAGAGCGAGAGAAAAAAAGAAACTTGTACATATAGGTGAGATTGTTAATTTGGTTTATTGGGAGGCTTGTAATTTTTTGTTGGCTTGCAATCTTGAGAAGCGAATTGTTGGCCACCGAATTTCGTAGACCCTGACCTACCTGCCGCGTCGATTGTTTACCGCGAAATTCGCAGTCCAGATCTAGGAATAACCAAAAGTCGATGGGAACCTCAGTGGTTCGGTCTTCACATATTGAGCCAACAATTAGGTGAAAGGCTCTCCCACAGTCGGCTCTTAAGGAGGCTGCGTGCAATTCTAGCGTAGCGCTGTGGTGTCTAGGGGACTAGATCATTTAATATACCTACCGACCCACCTATCTACCGCCCGCCGATGTAGCAGTTACTACATCATGAGCCGCTGGCTGAGAGAAGGATCGACAAGAAAGAGACGACGATCGTCCGAGAAACACACACACCTCGTGTTCGCCCAAGGGGACTAATCTAGCTGGTAGTTTGACGTGGCGATGATGTCGCGGTAGTAACCTTTAGGAAAAGCATATTAGTCGATCCTCGCCTCTGCGTGTTTACTACGATATTACACCCACAGAGTTCTCTGCGCGTCTATCCAATTATTAAAGTTAATTTGTTATGGTTTTCCAAGCTCAGAGAAGGACGGAATAAGGAACAATGTGACGTTGTCGGAAACGGGGACATTGAATTAAGACTCGAGTTTTACGACTGGGGATATTGTCTTGCGAGCTGTGATGTAACCTTTCCAATTATCTCGCTCTTCGTAATTCTCACGTTCATATTGTGGTAATGAACTTAGGTTTCAAGTGATATTTATACTCACGATGAATAGATATTATTCTGCAATTAATGTTTTGTATCTACACGTGTAATTGTGTTATGCAATTTTTATGAAAGGATTTGTATTGTGCTTTATCAATTATTGATTTGATTCTCATTTTTTTTTATTTGATGCATTTAAGAACATTTTCCTGAACAATGGATGATAAGTTTGTTTTTTTTTTTTCCTTTCCAACAATTTGTTAAGAAATTAATATAGGTATACGAGTTTTATCGTTTAAAGAAAACTGTACTCGTAAGAAGTTTTTGTAACGCAGAGTAGCACTCCCACAACTTCATTAATGATACCAAATTCCTAGATAGAATCATCAATTAAACTATTTTAAATACACGACCGAATAAATTAAACATAATAAATACATAATTAAGCCTACTTCGTATATAAGGAATACGCATCTTATAAATAACCCCGCCTGAAATATGAAACTTCAATTACAAATATCGCTGACACAAAAAACTTACATAAACCTTCATATTTAACAGAACCAAATAATTTATAGACTTACGCAAATCATTAAGGAATTCTGATACACAACCATAGTCAAAAAGAAAGCCTGGCTCTTATCTCAGGGAGTCCAGGAGTCTCGGGTTATTCACACATAAATAACGCGCGGCTTAAAAAAAATTAACAAATAAACCAACAGTAATGATAACTAATCTATTAATCTTTCTTATCAAACGAAAGTTTATAACGGTAACTAAATTTTATTTATGAGCCTTCGCGTCAATTGGTATTTCTTAAAATCAGTTCCATGTATGGCCGCTTTTCAATTACCACAAACAGAGATATAAACCATACGATCGGAGTTTGCTTCCGCAGTGAAAGCGTCTCGTGGCATTGAAGCTAATAGTAGCGATTGCGAAGTATTTTTCGCGACCCCAAAAGGATCGCACCCAACACCCGAGAGAGCATGCATATCGCGAAGTTCACTTTCCGCCCGCGGAGGTGAGAGTCCATGGGAAGCTTCTGCCCGCTACCTTTACGCTCGCGTAAGTTTCTAACCAGTTACGACTAGATTGCGTCTAAACCATTTATGATGGCCATTCGCCGGCAATGAATGAGCAACGAGCGTGGGCGAAAACTACGAGTAAATACTGGAAGACGAACGATCGTATTGCTTCAAAAATAAGGGCACACTGACTCATCGCTGATTAACATAGACAATTTTAATAAACATTTTTTTTAAATGGATGATTTAATGTACAATATAAATTAAAATATCATTATAGGATTTGTTGAATTTACTATGGTGTTGTTGTAAAATTTACAGTAGATTATTAATCTTGAATATTCTTTTCGAACACTTACCTTTCTTTTCGAAATGCTGATACCCTTGTATTTTCTTCCTAAATTTTCATTATACAAAATTCTGCCTTTCGTAAAAACGTGCAACATATAACCAGTAATTTTAAAATCACATTTAAATTATAGATTGTACATATGGCATTTGTAACTAACATAATTTTTGACGTACCTTAAGATTGTAATTCTGAAAAACAATTTAGATTTACACTGGTATTAAGTTACACACGAATCCGTATACATTATCCTGCAATTACTGGAATATTAACGTTTATTATTATCGTAAATTATTAATATTTATGATAATTAAATTATTAAACATTATACTAACAAATGACGCTCGCAAGGCGTTTAATTACAGTTAAAAGAATTCATATAATTAATATAATTAGTATTTATTATTAATACTAATAACATTTACAATGTATTACATTATATTAATAGTTGAAAAATGAATTATACAAATGAATTAATTATAATTTTGTAAGCTACTACTTTGCTCAATAATCCTCCGGATAATGTTACGTCTACGGGCAATTTATTAT
>JABFQA010001432.1:0-13788 GCA_022817065.1 Probaryconus sp. ZL-2020 | reverse complement strand
AAAAAATGTGTATAATACTCTGAATATATAAATACGTATCAGTACCTACTTTTTTATATAAGAATTTATCAAATAAAAATTTTTGCTTTATCAGAGATATTACTTTGTTTATTTCTGCATGCATATCTGCTGTAATTTTATGGAACATACTTATACTTGATCGGAGAAATAATCTTCAGTGAATATCTGAGTATAATAATCGACATTCCAGAGACGTAAACGTTACAGCGATAACAGATCACGATGCGATTTATTGACAATTGTTTTTCGGATTGTCGCAAATTGTATCTAAATAATAACTCTTCATGTTAATTGTAATATTTAATTTTCATGAAATTTTACAAAATTGTTTATTTTGTCTGTTACAAAATTATGCTTTGCATACTTATACAATGAAAACCTTTTAGCATTTATTAATAATTAACAATTCTCATAGTCATAATGATAAACAACTTAAGTTATGATAAAGTATGATTTTCTTCATTAAAATGAATTTAACCCCAATGAGCAGTTAAATAGTTTCTAATAGTATAGTTTTCCTAATAAGCACAAACATAATTGAATTATATGTAACTACTAACATTACTAAATTAACATTTTAATTATTATATTTGTCACGTTGGTTTTGTTTAACTAAAAATATAAAATGTATTTCTAATTTTGTTCTTTTTACTTCCAATGTAGCTTAAAATATTTTCTCTTTCAATTTTTCAAACTACGTGCATTATTGCTGCATATATTAAAAACCTTATTCCTGTTAATAAAAGCGTCTCGTTTAGTATATAAATTTTTCATCAGGAGTAAAAAAAAAAAAAAGGTGAATGAAATATTAAAATTAAATGACGTTAATTATAACATTTACATTATAAAAACACATAGTGTTTTGAATAAAAAAAAAAATTAATGATCGTCAGCACTTCCTACTATTTTTCTTGGTGCTGAAATAAAAAACTAATCTGTTGAAAATGTAATAAATTTCATATTATTGCAATAACACATTTTTTAAAGATAGAATCAGTAATAAAATTTTTTTTTTTATTGACTAAATAACAAAATAAATATTATTAGCTGCAAATGAATTTCTAAAAAATAAACATTCACTGATGCAAAATTAATTCTTCCAACAGAATGTTAACACAAAATTAAAACAAAATGTTTATTTTATTTTAAATAAATTATTTTTAGTACATTCCACTCTTTCAATATACAAAAATTTGTTTAATGTAAACTACAAATTTTTCATTATTGAATTATTATGGAATTATATTCTTTTGCTTTTGAAAATTAACGAACGACTAAAATTTGATTTTTTATTAAAAAAACTTTCCTTCGATATCATGAATATTATTTGTATATCGAATCAAATAACTTATATTAATTTTAAAATTTTCAGAAACACGTTTGACGAATGATTAAAAATGACTGCATTACAAATATATTGAAAGCTGTTTAAAAGATTGGTTATCGCCCTGCAGATCTGTTTTTAAAATAATATCTTGTGATGGTTTTATGAGTTTCACGTTGATTTATATGCAATATTTTTCACGACGGACTGCAGCAATATCTTCGAACATTATAGCTAATTCAACTGTATATCTCTTTCAAGCGCAAAAGAGGAAGCATAAATTTGAAAGATAAAACGTCGCACTTATCTTTACGCACTCTTGTAATCAAAGGGAACTTCATTATTGTTAAGCAAGTTGTATTTATACTTCAAATCAAATCAATAAAACGTGTCATATGTTCAATCGAGTCGTTTCAACGTGGGAATTAATTAATAGTTGTAAAAATTAAACATGTCCATCAAAAAGATTTTTTAATTTAAAGCAATTACAATTACGTAATTGATTTTACTTGTTTTTAAAAAATTAATTAGAAACTGTTATTCCTTCATATTGATCATTTTATGAGCAATTAGTGGCTTTGTGCAGAATTATAATATGAACACAGTATGATACTCAATGTACAGTGTATTTATTAGTTTGCTGATTCGAAATTGTATTTTGATGACGAATAGGATATTATTCGGAACATAAATCTAGGAATGACAGTTTAAGATGTGAAATTATATTAATAATATAATATTATTATCGGAATTTAAGATGCAGAAAATTCTCAAAATATTAGATCAGTGTAGAAATTGTATACTCTTTAAAAGTTAGAAACTTATATGGTCAAAGTTACTTCCAAGCTAAAATATTACAAAAGTCATTCAAATAATCCTTACTCTTTTATAACATTTAGAAAATTCTCTTTGCATCATTTTTCGTGCATCGTAAGCGTTCTTGTGAAGCTTACTTTTACGATTTCAGAAGTTAAACATATATTATATTCCATATTATAAATTACCTTTATAACATCGTTTAACGATAATCCATGCATAATTTGCCTTGTTTGCAGAATTTGTGCGGTTTATATGTTATAACCAATTTCCTTAGGTTAAATATGATTGAACCATAAATTGATCTTTGTAATGAGCCCAACGTAACAGCACCATAAACGTTAAAACACCTTCCTCCTCCAATTAATCGATAATCAAGAACTATATTTAAATTTATATTTATTTAAAGTTTAGGACAAATTTAGAAAATTGTTTATAAAAAATATTTAATATTTCAAGATGACATGTATTTAAATAAATATAGATTGGTGTAATAACAATAGCTTTGATGAAATTGTAAATGAATCTCGAATGAGATGGATAAAAATAATTGGAAGTGATATCAGACACATAATTTTTATCATCGAATAGGTAAATTGTAAATGTGAAACTAGTGACGCTAAATTTAGATAACATAAATACCCATTAACGAGTAGTAACTTTATATAAAGTTTCATTCAAGTGAGTTATTATTTTTGGCATCCCTAACGATGTAAAAGACAAACCGCATAAAGTCATACAATTTTATCAAGATGAAAAGATTAGAGGAGATGGGATGTTTTATAACTGAAGTGTTCTCACAGTAAAATGGACCGAATTTATGCAACTTTGTTTGATAGTAAAAATTACGTTTTATAAGATGTTCTCATGAAATAGAATTTCTTTTTTCCACGCTGTTATCTTTCTTTTCTTTTTGTTTTTTTTATACGATATTAAAAGCGTAAATAATAATAATAATTTATTTCAACTCCTTTGTGATTTTATGTTCAGTGCGTGTGATTTCAAGCATCGCAGACATTTACTTTTGCAACATCTATACTTGGTTTTATTTAATCGTTATAAATAACAAGTTGAAAATTAATGAATGCAAAAAACGGAGATTTTTATTTTTAACAGTTTTTCAAATAATTTTTTATATTCCTGTGGAGTAGTATCGTCACTAGAAATTCTTTAGAAATGATATCCATAAAAATTCTTTAACAATGATTAATATAAAAGGATCTTTAGTAAATATCATTTTTGAATATTCTTTAGTGATAACTTGTGAAGAATCTTTCTTCAGAACTTTACTAAAGATCCTTTCATGATGATCATTTATCTAAATCAAAACTCGTTGTATATTAACGTTAGAAACGTCATGTGCAATTTTTTTAATAATTATTTGTAAATGTTTGTACATGAAAATGTATAAAATTCTTTACAGAGAATTATTAATGATGATTTATCTGGAGCCATTTGTGTATATCTTCTAAATTGTGTAAATAGAAATTTTATTCTGATGGCCTGTGTTAAAGACGTACTATATATGATTATTATATCATTACTATTCCCATTCTTCTTAGGAATATGGTCTTTCCGGGTTATATACAAGTGATCCTCCTCGCGGAAATAAGGTCAGTTATACGTTAACCGTGTAATATTGATACAATAAATCACATTATCTAAACCCGTAAAACATAATATTTAATAAACGTCAATAGACGATATTTATCAGTATCATTGGAAGTATATTTACTTTTCTTCTCCCAATGCTTAAGCAAGAGAAACCGTCACGGATTCGGCATTATGTGACGGTTACTTTAAAAATGAGGTCTTTCCTCAACGAGAGCCAACAAAAAGGGTCAGAAATCGATACGAAAAAGTGATGCACTTTTTTTTTTCCATTTATCCGCTGCCTTTAACTGAAATATCGATACATCTCTAAAGCTTACAACAAAGTACTATGAGACAAGGCACAAGGGCAGTGATTTTGGATTTTAGTTTTGTGTGTTTTGAGAGGGTGATAATAAATCTATGACGCCAATGAAAGTAGGATTTGGTAAATGCAAATCACTAAAGTGAATAATGTATTTGTGCCGTACGAAGGAATGTCTACAAAGAGTTGTATCTGAAATTGAAATCTGCGGTTATCGAAACTACACGAGGGATACACACGTCGAATATCTTTTTGAAGAAAATCTCTGTTAACCTTTTGATATTTCTACTATCACCTATTGACACATTTTCCTTCCTGCTATTCTTCTTGCAATCATCCTCGTCTTCGAACATTTTGTCCAAATCTGTCATAACTGTACACGACGTTGAATAATATTTTCTTGAAAAGATGAATCATATGCATAGAAGATATTAAACTTTTTTCATAACTTTATTTCTTATTTCAAGTATATGAGTGCAGATTTATAATCTGATTTTTTTTTGGTAAAGATTATTTTTTATCTTCATTTATATTAATGAATGATCGAAATTAGGAAATTCAAAACCAACATTTCTTCTGTTAAAAATATCTGAATTAATGATGAAAAAATGTCAATATTTTCCGTTCTTTTATACTTCGGATAGTTCTGAAACATCCTACGTTATCAAAACGATAAACGTTAAGGGAAAAAAGGTTTAGTGAAATGGATCCGGCATTTCCATTGTGCGCTTTTGACGTATGTGACTATCGTATTGGGGAACAGTTATTCACTGATTGAATTCTAGATGGAATCTCTGACTGATATGATTTAGATTCACTATTCCCAAACAATGTCTATTAGACGTACAGGATGAACCATTATTTTATTGGCCCGAGCGGATATTTTTTCGCCGCACAAGCTACGCGCTTCGTTTCGTTTATAACCCGCGTAGAAATGAACGATCGGCAGACCGACGGCAAACGATCGGCATTTTGTGCCAAGCGCTTGCCATTCGTGTGCCGGGCGTTCATTTTCACGCGGGAATTAACACTAACCGGTGTCACTGCAACGAGTTGGAGTGCTTCCAAACAGTTTAACTTAAACTTCTTGCATTTATAACTTTCGTTACATTCCTTTTCCGAGATTATTATCGATCATAATATCATGTGTTGTTAATTCTGTATCAGAAATGTACAGAAAATTCATAAGTTATTAAAGTGGATTAAGTCATTTCACACGTTATTTGACACGATAGATAATCAATGCACATTTTTATGAAAGAATAGATTGCTATAAAAATAATTAAATAAAAAATTGAACGAAAGATATATTTTCATGGAGGTAATTTTTTTAAACAACGTGATTATATTATGTGTTACATTTTTTCATTAAAAAACGAATAATCCTATTCGTAAAACTAGTTTCCTTAATCTAATTCTTGTAATTGCACGTTTACATCTGAGCTATACCTTTGTAATTTTATTACTCTGGAGGAATTAAAACCATCGCATTTGTATTCTTAAGTTAAGAATACGAATGACAGTAGTAAATGTGCAATGTAGGTTACGAACAGAAAAATTGAAGAAAATAAAGCACTTTGAAACTCATTATCAAACAGAAATTCTCGATTGCAGAGTTAGACACAATTAGTATAATGATCCGTACCATTTAATTTTCAAAAATTTTCATTTCAAACATTTTAAAATTCAATTATTTCAATTAATATATGACAGTGAAACTAGCAGAAAATAACATAATCCGACAGAAAATAAGGCATTGATAGAAATGCGTTTTAAATTAATTTAAAAGGGGGACAAACGATTAATTAAAAGGGGCGGACAAACCTAAGCATTTTTATCAATGCTTAGGTTGTGTTTATCTTCTGCCAGTTTCACTGTCATAATTAATATTTGTTTAATTATTGACATAAAATCAGTAACGTTGAATTCATTACCATCAACTTAAAATGTTTCAAGAATTATCAAACTCAAAAATTCATTATCAACTTTAAAAGGTATGAACATTTTTTTATCACGTACCAAACTTTATGACAAGTTAAAATTACATTTTAAATGCCATAAATCTCACCATATGATCTTGTCGGTAATCGATATGAATTGTTATTTCGGCGATAAATTTTTATCAGCACTTTATAGACAATAAATTTAACAGTCTATTTCTATAAAGGGATCAATGTAGATCGTTATTATAATGATCCGAGTCCTCGGCGGTCATATAAATTTTCCCGCTACTACTATTAAAGAAAAACATTTTCCAAACACCTCCGACACTTTTTTATTTCTCTCGGGATTAAAATTATTCATGTTGAAGCATGATTAGAAATATGATCGGTCGACTACTTGATATGCAAATGAATCAGAGTTGGCGATAAAAGATCACCGTCGAAAGTCTTAATAAAGATAAATGCAGCACTAAATGTTAAAGAAATGTGCGTTGCGTTTAGCCAACGAGGACACATTGTTAAAATGATGTGCCTATAGAAGGTCTTTTTTCCGCAGAACTTTTCTCATTACTCGACGAGCCGATCGATATTCTGACGATCAAGCATTCGGTTGTTGCCTACTATGCAGGTATGTTAAATGCCACTCGGAAGTGTCAGGCGCAGTTCAGCGCATATGCATCCGCTTAACTTTACATCAGGGTGTAAAACCCAGGCCTGATGCAGCGTATTTATATCAGTGAACGCGGTAACTGCTGCGAGCATTTCAATTTCACTTAATCCCTGATTTCTTTGACGAATCCTACGCGGTGTTTTGATTCGGTACTTTACATCGAATAAAGATAGATTATTATATATTACAAACGAAAGGAGATAAAAGGTTTATTACGCGACTGCCAGAATTTGCATTTTATTTGCATCTGAATCACGACGATATTGGGAATATTTTTAGAATATTTGAATTTAGATTAGGCCCCGTAAATATTTTATACCGTGCTCAAAGTTTAGCTAAAATTAAATTGTTGTATTATGATCCTGAAAATTCTTTACTTTCAATTCCGCCGGACTTCGGTCCACGAGAAAACGTTGCAAAAATTAATATTATTCAAGAGAGTAGTTTTTTTTTTTTTCAATTCTCAAATATCACTTATTGAGTTAGTGTGGAATAAGTTATTGGTAATCCGTGTAATTTTTTTTGTGATTCGTAAAGGAAAAGAATTTTTTTTATTGAATATTCAAATTTAATAACGACGGAAGGTTCTTCTTTAGACATGATTTAAAAAAAAATGAAATTAAATCAAAGACAGTGAAAAGTGTCAGGATTTGATATGGCGAGTCTAAAACTATTACAATCAAAGAGAATTGCTATTATCATAAAGAATATTCCTCTTCGCGTATAACTGGAGATAAGCCTGCAATTAGTACGGTGTTAAATGGGATTATTGTAGTAATAGACTTTCAAGATCTAAGGTTGAAGATTCTTTTTAACTTTTTAGCTTTAGAAACGTACAGTAGTTTTTATTACTTGATTTCTTTTGTTTCTTAAATTAAGATATTTATGTGTGCGTTGTGAATACAACACACATGACATTTTATTACATTTTTCTATTCAGAAAACATATTTTCTTTTACGTCAAGATTTGCAGTTTATCAACTTTACAATGCCATAAAACAGAATTCATGTTTGATTGAAGGATTTATACTTTGATTGAAATATTACCATAAATTTGAATTTTTAAATATTAATATTGGACATTTTTTCCCTATAAAAAATGTAGACACTATTCAGACGTTCTTATGTTTAGGAAAAAAACTAGATTTACATTGTCTGATTCATAATTTTCGATGTTCATTGTAGTCTTTCATAGACATTAGCGGACCGTTTTCCTAATAAAATTTTTCCTCGTCGATCAACCATCATCAATGGTAATGTATACACTGTATCATGCGAACAATGAGAGGTGCATCGACAATATATTATCTACCTCGCAGCTCGTTATCGCGACTCTCCCTTATTGAGAATTCGATAGCTGTGCTTGATGCATATATCGATTTGAAAATAGTGAAATGATATTTTGTAATGTCAACGTATTAAATGACTCGCTGAAATACAAACAACAAAAAAAGACCATCTATTTATTGAAAAACGAATTCTCTAATTTTACAGTTAAAATAATTTTATTTTAAAAATAATCTATAATTCTATAGTTATGAATGCATCGCGACGCATGCATCGTTCTATAGTTTTGCATGCGTCGTGTAAAATTATTTTTCAAAGTGAATTTTGAAATCAAATTATACTGTTCCAATTTCCTGGAATAACATAATTTGGTAATATTTTGAATAGCAACTTTTGATGTTATCGGAGTTGTAAAATTGGAAACGTATTTCTGTTCGGTAATAAATACTGTATTTAAAGTGGATGGCTCAAAGTTATGCAATCATCGTTTTTGTGTGTAAAGGAGATACCACCAAACAATTGATGCGATGGATCTTTATAGTTTAATATCGTGATGTTTAGCACTTATACATTAGATTGTTCGATTTAATGATCTGCAATTTAAAGTACAAATTTTAAACAGACATACAATATTAAACCTGTTAGATACTTATACTTAACAGTGTTAATATTATCTTATTGATGTTTGAAACTTTGAAAATTATAAGTAGACTAATTTGTATGATACAGACATTAAATGACCAAATACAATAAAGATGTTATTAGAAGATTATGATCAGCGTAATCATTATCGTTGCAATTTTATAACAAAAGTTGAAATTGTAATATTTTCTTGGTAAAAGTATCAAGTACTCGAAACGATTTATACAACTATAATAAAAGCCACATAATAATTTATATTAACTACACGTAGAAAAATAATATTTGAAATCTTACTACACTTCTAGTAAAGTAGTACGATTGGTCACAATGATAATGATATTTATTAGATAATGTAGTAAAAATTTTTATATGATATTTCAAATATCTTACATGTATCATAAAAAAAATGTGCTATTTTGTACCAATTTTTACTACATTATTTGATAAATACTATTATCATTGTGACCAATAGTACTACTTTACTAGAAGTGTAGTAAAATTTCAAATATTATTCTTCTATCTGTAGGAAAACTTTAGCTTAATGAAAACTGTGCTTTCAAACAATTTGAAAATTGCATGTATTGTCGCTTAAAAGTACATCAGGAAAACGTCAAGAACACAATGTGCTTTGTCAACCAAGTTATTATTTAATAATGAATTTTTATCTTGATACTTATGACATGAGAAGCTTTCGGGTCTCTACTTTATTAATTTCTTTGCTATTATATTTTATATGTTATTAAAAATCATGTACGTCAAAACGTTCCTGATGAAGCGTATTCGTTATCACAGACTGAAAAAAAAATTTGTTTTTCAAAAAGAAAAAAAAAAACAGAAATATATACGAATCGTCCAACTCGTTATTAATTAATCTTTTGTAATTATTTACGGTTCATTTCATATTTCTTCCTAGCAAAAAATGGGAATTCAGTAAAAATATTACGACATTGACTTTTAGTAGAAAAATTAAATAAGAATCTAAATTTAATACCCTCTGAAATTGCTTGTGAGCAGTAATATTTTCTCTCTGAAATGCTGCAAGATTGTAACGTCGAGTACTTTACTTTGAAATTATTGTTTCTTATTTTTTTTTTTTTTTTCTTTCTTTAACGAACCATAGAATTAATAATCGAAAGTAGGTGCATCTGGGTAACTCCTTTCAAACATGTTCGTTAGCGGTAGCAAGGCATAAAGTATGACTCAATTAAGCTCGAGTCACGGGTCATCGGATGCTTCATAGCTGTTCTAATACTTAATAATAATCGAATGTAGCCGTGGCAACTGAGAGACTAGTGCAAACTAAATTCTAAAGCGTGGTTGTTTTAATCACTTTTGTACCCTGAGATTGGTGGTATAAAACTTCGCTTTGAACTTTGGTCTTGCCAGGTTTAATGTTTGCCAATTTCAGCCTTTAATATTTTAAACTGCTCGTTTACGAGCAAATCACAATTTACACGACAACTTAATAATATCCCTTTTATCGAGTCATTTTCTACGATTAATTAACTACCCAGAGAAAAAATCTTGGCAAACATTTAACTGTAACACATGTCAACATAATTCCTGTATTTCAGAATTATGTTATAATGAAATAGATTTAAATAAATATGAATATGAAACAGCTTGTTAAAGCTGTTTTAAGTTTTATTAGTTATCAATGCGGTGAAACTGAAAACTAGGTTCAGTAAGCTCGGAATGTAAAATAGCTACTGTATATGGAATATAAACATCAGGCTAATACGATCTCTAGCAATCGGAACTTTATGGACCGACAAAGCACATGTCAGTCGCGTTACTGTGTACATAACTTTTGAGAAATTTAAAGTGGATTAAAAGCTACGTAAAAATAGTGACAAACACAGAAATCCAAACAACGAAAAAACGTTAACATTTTTATATTTTTACTATTTGCATTATCACGAACTATGTCGTAATGTATACGTACAATTTTGAAAAGCGTGTGAAAATATCATTTTACAAGGATGTCTTATTGATTTTTGCACGCCTCAATGGTCCTTTTAAGGATTAATAAGCGAGGGGATTAAAATTTCCAAATTTCCTCCTAACCAATTTATATTTACTTACATAACTGTCCTTGTAATCTTTATTAATGTATTAGTTAGAATGATAATATATTATTCGATGAAAGCTTGTCCTTCGAATTACAGAGGGTTGATGTAATTTATATTATCCGCACTATTGGAAACTGAAATACTTGCCCGCTGTGCGCAGAAGGCTGTGATTATCTGGACTTCGCATCTCCTCGGGGCGAAATAAATTTTGGACCGAACGGACACGTGGAAGCCTAACTTGTTCAAGTTGTCATCTTGTGGAAACCCTCTAAAGGGAATTGAGAAAATTCTTCACTAACAAATTCACCTAATTTACTGCCTTGTCCTCAGTATAATTTCACTAATTTCATTGTAATTAAGTTACAAGCAAACTTTAATCCTTATCAATCATACTTTTAATTTTTTTTTTTCTGATCTGAAGTGACGTCGTATTAAATTGCAGAAATGTTATTCCATTAAAAATTTCATAAAAAGTTTTTCAATGTTAAATGAAATAGTAACCAAGGTGGAAGAAACCATTAAGCGGGATAAGTAATAAATTAATGACCTTGATCGAAGCTATCTTAGAAGGACTTTATTTTTCTTTAGCAAATAGTTATCTGCAGCTATAATATTTGATTGGTGTTGATCAGTCTAAATCGCCACACGACGAGAATCAGTCCCATTTGTCAGACCACTTGAATTTATATTTAACTTTTTATTGAACGAAATGCATCTGACGTTATGTATTTCAAGTATATGACTACTTTCAGAACATTCAACTGTTTCTTTCTCAACTCTTCTTTTCATTTTCTACTCTGCTGGTGAGTTGACAGAGATTAGAGAGAATTCGATAAAGATATTACGTAGCGTATTATTGGAAAAAGAATTATAATTGGAAGACAATAAAATCCCTATAATGTTGAAATTTTTTTGCAATACAGATTGTTAGAATTTGAAAAAAGAATAGTTTTTGTAACAATTCTTTCTAAATGCTGGAAGACAACCGATCTTGGACAGTGATGTGGAATCTAATGGAACTCGTAAAAAGGACAGAAGCTCAGAAAAAGCCCAAATTGTGTAAGGAACTTAGGAAGCATTCCTTACATTCTGCCTGACCAAAAAGTGGATGATTTGTTATGTCAGGAATAACTTTCCTGATTTGTATTGATCGATAAATTACAGTAGAAAATTAATCCAACGAAATTTTATAAAATGATATTTTTGCAATAGAATTTATTAAATACTTTCAATGTTTATTTTTGTTCGTATTAATGTATTCATGTGTAAAGTTCGCCATGAGAAAACTCGTTCAATGTTTTTTGACAAATTGTTAGTGGTGTGTGAATTTAATCTTATGCTTCGGGTAAATATTTGAAATCCCCTGCTGAAGCATGAAAAATATTGAAAATCATATTTTTTAAAATTGTTGTTTTAGAGATTGAGGATTTTGTCCCATAACGAAAACTCTTTAATCCTACGTTCGCTTTTCATTTTGGCTTCAAATAAATTATTTTGGGATCTACGGATTTGCTTCGCGATAAAATAGACTCATTCAGCACTATATAAAACTCGACAAGTTTTTTTAAACTCTTTTAATCAACGGTTTATATTTTTATTTATACCGTGTAATGTATTTCTCACACAATGTGACTGTATAAAGACATAGGATTTCGTGCCTTTTTTTTTTGTTTTTAATTAAACCAAACTAGAAGAATTAATCTTGGGATTGAATATTTTTTTTAGTTAACTATATCAATAGAGCTACATTTGCCTCGCTCATTTGCATACAAATATATAACTGTAACCGTGCAGTATAAATAAATATGCTAATTTTGCTGATACAATTCCTTTGCTTAAAATTAACAACTTCGTAAAAAGCAATTCATTTGTTACATTATATTGTCCAACGAATAACTCGAGTTATATTAAATCTGAGAAATACACGTGAATTATGAAGTGACGATCAAAATGTTATAAGTGAAATTTATGTTAATTCGATTATTCTACAGTACCATTATTTGTGCATTTACTCCTCCATAAAAATAAACTTTTTCGTGAAAGTGAGAAGAATGTGCAGCAATTTGACGATTTGTATTCAGTGCGTTCAAATACATAGGAAATTCTGTTTCGTCAAAATACATGTAGCAGACGTATATCACTTCATGTTTGAAAGCAATATCTTTTTTTCTTGTATCCTAATTTTGTTCTTTATTTTTCAGCAAAGCTTTTCGGTGACACTTTTATTTATCGTACTCTTGTCGTCAAATTTTTCTTTTAATTATAAATTACACGATGAAAAGTTTGAATATTTCCATAGTGATCTAATATACGCTTAATGATACAACACTTTAATTTCTTAATTACAAAAAGTTGTATTGCATATTTTTTTATATTGCCAGTTTTGTTAAGTACTCAAACAGTACGTTTTTTTTTTTACTTACGAAAAGATCAGGCTATTTTAATGATCAAAATCCCTTTGATACTGAGCTATCAAAGGATTCGTGTAGATAGAAAATCTTTATTGCAATAACTATGATGCTTTTACGAGGGTACTAAATGTAGCAAGCTATGTACTTTTACAGTTCATCCAAACTGCTTGAAAATTATTATTTGCATCAACTTAAAGTTACCTTAACGCTTTATAGGGAAATGTAATTTTCTTTTAAGAGACTTACGGTATCGACGTTGTACATTACAAATTTTCATAATTTGTTTTAGTTTTAACAAGTGAAATTGGTTTCATTTAATCAAAAGTTTAATTATAAATGAAATTATATTTATTAACAAATCTCTTCAGAGCAAATCATTATTCCATTTAATAATTAATAAACCATTTCGTGTTAATCATATTCACAACTGCTGATTAAATTATATGCAAAATGTGTTTTATTATGTCAAAGAACTGAATTTTGATCACATAATTTCAATTTTTTTTTTTTCGGGAATATTAACGGTTAATTATTTAAGTGCTAACAACTCTCGGAAACTACATTTCCAATTACGCTTGTTATTGGAAATAGATGGCATTTCAAACACTGAATTCGCCAGATTCTCTCTGTATGAATTTTCATTAAATTACTTTGGTTTTTCGGACATTAATTATTATTTCTAGAAAC
>JABFQA010001430.1:0-13802 GCA_022817065.1 Probaryconus sp. ZL-2020 | reverse complement strand
TATATTTATATATTTATAATTATATGTATATATATTACACAATGTATAAGTTACATTTGTCAGAGAATGTTATTTTTTATTTCGTTTTTTCCACTTTGACATTACGTTGTTTATATAGTTCATCTAATATAGTTCATCTAATTTATTATCTATAGACCGTTATTATCTATAGGCTCCGTGCATTCCGATTGCAGCGCCGTAGTGGCCATTCAAAAATTACAAGAAGTAACAAAAACGCATAGTATTAAGATTTAAAACAGTGGTTGTTATCAAAAATGATAACAAACAAAACATCACCAATTTAATAATTATTAAATGTGGATGTCAAACCGCTAATATTTTTTTTTAATTATTTCTAATATCATATATTAAGTTCAAAATTCATATAAGAAATAATTTTACTTTCTATTAAGTACAAAGAATCAAAAATCCATTAATCGATTTAAACAAAATCGATTATGTCTCGATTAATATGGCGTCTTACGATTCTTTGGCATTCTTGTACTGAACGTGAATACGTGAATTGCGCGAGTGAACCTTTCCTGAAAAAAATTATATTTTTCAGTTTTTTTTCAGTTCTTTTTTTTTCTTTTTTTTTTTTCTGTTTATGAAGAAAAAGGGCATCGGAAATAATGCCCAGAATCAGGAAAATGCTTTGGTAAAAGCTATTGTCGGGAATTGGCATGGGGAGAAGGACCTCCAGTTATTGTTGAAGAATAAAGTTAGCTTAATTGAAAAAGTAAGTTTCATTACTCATTTTTTTATTTTACCAAGTACATTTTTTAAATATAACATAGATGCCCCAATTATTTAAAATAGAAAAAGGAGTGTTCTCAGGTTTCTCCACCACACGAGAAACAGTCTAGGGGAAAGGCTTGTACCTTGAGACACCAAATTGAATGCAACCACACGGAAAAAATTTCGGGACGTCAGAAAGCCTTACAGCAGTATGACTGTTGTATTGTAGGTTAGGTACGTCTGTAGTTCTGAATTCGGGAGCTCAGACCTCCCGAATTTCAATCACGCCGCATAGATGGTACTACTGAAGTGCCGAATCGGTGCGCCTGTTCTTTTAATTCGGGAGTTCTGAGCTCCCGAATTTCAACATTTCAGTCAACCTGCGTTTGGTAGTTCTGATGTACCCACAAATACTTCAGAACTCCCGAAATTTTTTCCGTGCATAGTATGTTCTAATGGGGATTCGTATATTTAAATGTCCCAAGGTACAAGCCTCTCCCCTACGCGTGAGCGTCCTCGTTCGGGACTGTCCGAACATTCGGATTACATTTGATTCAATATAAAACAATTCCTTTCTTGTTATATAATTGAATCAAGTATAATTTTACTTGGTTTTTGTTAAATTATTCTTTTTCAGTGTGCCAAGAATGGTTTCATCGATTAAACATATCCATTTTGGCAGACTGAAAGAGAAAATTTTGAAAAAAACCAAGTATCAATACATTTGATTCCGTGTTAAACAATTCATTGTATTGTTATACAATTGTTGCAAGTATAATTTTACAAGGTTTTTGTCAAATGTTTTATTTTCAGTGTGCCAAGAATAGTTTCATCAATGAAACATATTCATCTTGGCTGACTGAAAGAGAAACATTTGACAAAAACCAAGTAAAATTTTACTTGATTCAATTGTATAACAATGGACTATTATGGATCAATGGACTATCTCGCGGTTCACGCATAGTTGTTTGTGTGTGTGTTCGCGCCCGATCATGACGGTCCTCTTTCGGCAACGTTAGGCGTGCCGGTCATTGCCGAATGAGGACCCTCACGCACATGATGCGTGCATGTGGTGGAAAGATTTGAGAGCATTGGTCGTTAGGGTTGGCCGGTTCGTTCCGTTTCGTTCCTATCACTATAGATCCCGAAGTTTACTCTTGCAGCACCATAATTTTTCAAAAATGACTCTTTTCTACTGTGCATTTTTAAAAATCTTTTTCTAATTTCATAAATATTTTCATTTTTGTTTTATTTTTTCGATATATTAGTCGATGAGAATTTCAGACACATCATTATATTAACGTCGTTGGCAGGAGTGATTTGCACGCTCAAAGTTATTTGATTACGGCTCTAAGTTCATTTTCGGTCTATTTTTCGAAAAGCTCATTGATTTGTTTCACATGCGGGATATTTGAATTTCAATGAATTTTCTACAGAGGAATTTCATGGCATTTCACTCTACACTACTAAATTTGTAAATTAATTCTGTACTAATATAGGAATTTTACGGGTCTCAAAAATAATATTTTCGTACCTTGGGCGCGGGCAAAAGTGGAACTAGCGAGCGTGAAAGTCACTTTCACGCCCGCTCGTTCCTCTTTTGCCCTTGCCCTCGGTACGAAAAATAGCGTAAAAGCCTCGGGCGCCGGTGGCGCCCTCGGCCGTAATATACTATTATATATCTGTGACATCTGAATAATTATCAGAAAAAGGTGACGGTTCCTTACTGGTCGTAATCTTTTTACGATTTTCAGTGCCACGAACGAATACTGTTAGTCCCATTGACGAAAAAATTAATTTTATTTTTGGATTTCCTCCTCACTGTACAAAACACACAAAAAACTTTTGTTGTTTTTAGAATTTTTCTTTGGCGCAAGCAACTTAGAAAATATGTGTCTGAAATTCTCGTCGAATTTATAAATGAATTTATAAATAAATAAATATCATAAATTTAGTCTTTAGTCCAGTTTTTGCAAAACCTTGTTGTGAGTTTCCATAAATTCAGCCGTTAAGGTAGAAAATCCGCAGACAAGGACAGACACATGCATTTATAATGTGTTTAATAAAAAACCTGTCATATTTTTGAAAAACAGATATGATATTCTTCAGGTCTTACTCCACACATTCAAGCATTAAAAAATATAGGTATCCGGGCTTATTACTTAGATAATAGCGTTTAAAGTTAACCTTAAAATACATTGCTTTATATGGCGGCCAGCGACTTTGATGTCAACTTTAATCGCTATTATCTAAGTAATTAGCCCGGATACCTATATTTTTTAATACGTAAATTTGTAGAATGACACTTCAGGAATATTATATTTCAAATTCAGCTAAATCACAGGTTATTACTATTTTCGGATTTTCTACCTTAAATTGGCTATCGCGAATATAAGCACACGGAGAAAACCAACAATGACAATACCTTATTTCAGTTAATTTTTTTGTCCTATTTTCGTTTCATATTCTGTTTTTTACACGGCCACGTTTAATGTGCGGTATATAGCTTCTTTTTTGAACAACTAACCTAACCTATGTTTGATTGACGGCCCAAAGAACATGTCAGTAAACGAAAACAGATTAATATTATATCGCACGCTATTTTTCGTACCGAGGGCAAGGGCAAAAGAGGAACGAGCGGGCGTGAAAGTCCACTCTACCTAGGTCGTGAAAGTGGACTTTCACGCCCGCTAGTTCCACTTTTCTCCGCGCCCAAGGTACGAAAAACATTTTAAGAAACGAGATTAATACAGATTAATACAGATTTAGTTTTATGCATTTTTTCCAATCTGTCTGAATCTGATTTCCTTTACTGTGATGCTAATAGTGACTGTCTTCGAGTTTAGATATAACTGTAGTCCGCTTGCAGATAATCCTCGTACGATTACTGTATGTCCTTGCATTGAAATCCCTTTAATTTGGACCACATAATTGAACGCATTCACATTACATAAAAAGAAGAATACGTTAACTTCAGTTGGTCCCATTGCATGGACATCCCTTACACATATTTTTTCATTTTTTCTTTGTAGGTTTTGGTGCAATGGAAAAAAGCTACCGCAGAAGATGCGAAACGTAAGTATTACAATATATTAAAGAAAAAGCCTGTACAGGAAAAAATAAATAGATTGCTGCAAGAGAGCAATTGCGAAAGCGCACCAATTTCAGGTAATATTAGTTGTAATGATGAAGCTCACAGAATGAGCAGTCCTCAGATGGACAATATGGAGACCCATAGAATGAGCTGTCCTCAGATGGACAGTGTAGAGGCTCATAGAACGAGCAGTCCTCAGATGGACAATATGGAGACCCATAGAATGAGCTGTCCTCAGATGGACAGTGTAGAGGCTCATAGAACGAGCAGTCCTCAGATGGACAATATGGAGGCTCACAGAATGAGCAGTCCTCAGATGAACAGTGTAGAGGCTCATAGAACAAGCAGTCCTCAGATGGACAATATGGAGGCTCAAAGAATGAGCAGTCCCCAGAAGGACAATGAACAAGCTCTGAAAATGAGCATACCGCAACAAGTAAATATGCAGGTTCGCAGAATGAGCATTCCTCAGAATGAAAATGAGGAGATACACGCAAGTTGCAGACCACATGCGGAAAGTAAAAGAGCTTGTAGAACGAGCACTGCAAAAAATGGGAATGAGAATGCTCTCAAAATGACCAGTCCTCGGAATGGGAATTCAGAGTTCACTAGTATAAAAGTTACAGAAAGAAAAAGACAGGAAGTTCGCAGAATGAGCACTTCAAAAAAAGGGAAAGAGGTAGCTGTCAGAAAGAGCAGTTCTCAGGGAAAAAACGTGGATGCTCACAGAATCAGCATCCCAGAAGGTAAAAGCAAAAGAACTCTCAGAAAGAGTAATACCAGTAAGGAAAATGTGGAAGCTCGCATAATGAGTACTCTTAAGAAAGATGCAGATCATTGTTCGAAGGTTGTTTGTAAACCACTGGAAATCAGCGTTGTGAAATGTGACAATATTGTGCAGATGCAGAAGTTGAAATTTGACAATATTGTGCAGATACAAAAGTTGAACACACACAGCGATGAAGAAATGTTAAAGAGATGTCATAAATGCTATAAAAGAAATGGTAACATCGATCAAGGATTGCAATACAATTTCTTTAATCATGTTTTGAGTAAACAGTGTTTTGAAGAAGTTTCTATCACAGGCGACGGCAATTGTCAATTTCGCAGCATTTCTTATTCATTATTTGGTAGCCAGGACTATCATCTGGAAGTAAGAAAAGAAATTGTTAAGTATGTTGTAGAAAACTGGGAAAAGCGTTACGAGTTAAATACTGCGGAGACTCACGATGAGTATCAACACGATTCACCGGAATCTTATGAAAAAGAAATGATTAAAAGTGGAACATATGGTAATTTACCAGAATTGTATTCAGCAATGAAAATTTATAATTGTTGCTTAGAAATTTACGGAAGAAATAATGATGATGATTATATCGGTAGAAGAATATTTCATCATGTAGATGATGATGACAACTGCAAACATAACGTAGTAATACGATTGCTGTTTACTAATAATGATATGTCAGGGCATTATACAGTATTGAAAGTCGCGGAGAAAAAGACAAATGTCACGTTAAATGACAAAATCGATTATACTAGTAATTTTGTAAAACGTATGGATACTCATTTACTTTGTAAATGTAGTGAAAATGAGAATAAAACATTGTATCGCACTTCTATTGGTTCTACGCAAGAAATGAACAATTTACATATTGAAGTCGGACAGACTTTGAAAGAGAGTAGTCCGAAGAACGTAAATGAGTTGGTTCGCAAAATAAACAGTCCTCAGAAGGAAAATGCGTGGACTCTCAGAAAGAGTATTTCACGAGAGAGGAATGAGGTAGCTTTTGGAACTATCGGTTCTCAGATAGAAAGCGTAGAGACACTGAGAAAGAAAAATTCAAAGGAGAAAAATGTATTAACTCTCAGTGTAGATAGTCCGCAGAAGGGAAATACGACAGATCTCAGAGCTAGCAGTTCAAGGGAGGAAAATGATGTAGCTCTTAGAATGAGCACTCCACAGAAGGAAAATTTAAATATTTTTGGAACGAATAATTTACAAAACTGTAGTCCGAAGGGTGTAAATAAGTTAGTTCTCAGAATGAGTAGTCCTGAGAAGGAACAGTCACATCTGATCAATAGTTTAAATAACGAGAATGAGTTACCTATTATAATGAACAATTTTCAGAAAGAAAGTGTAATAGATGTTACAACGAACAGTTCGAACGAGAAAAATAGCAGTGATCTAAGAATGGGCATATTGCAAGAAAACGGTGTGGAAATTTACGAAAAGAGTAATAGTTTTGATACTGAGTTAAGAAAAACTCTGTCTAGAAAATCGGTTAGTTCGTTATGGAATGGAACATGTTTATTTTGTTGCTTATCATACGCTATGAAGGGAGACGAGAATATATGCAAGGATATAAAAAAAGAAATTGTGAAATATGTGAAAGATTGGTGGATTGAAAAGAAGGAATTAATGAAATCAATGATCAAAAATAAAATTTATAAAGATATAGAAGAATATACAGAAGAATTGGAGAGTACTTTTGCCAGAAGAACTGAATTTGAAATGTTAATATTTACGGAATTATATGAGGAACCTGTTTTTGTATACGAATTTGCAAATGGCATGTACATTTTAACAAATAAATTCGATGTAACAGATTGGACAACTGTACAAACAAAAGGAATACATATTGTATACAATTATAAAAATAATGCAATTAATGACAGTAACAGTTATACTTTATTACAAAGTAGTCCTGAAGTAATAATTGAAAATATTGAAACAGGAAAATCTTTTCGGAAAACTTCAAAAATGGTAGATGTAACAAGAACAACTGATACAGAAAGAGAGGCATTACAGAGTTTTGAAAATAAAAATTCTGAAATAATTCAAGTAGAAAATGTATGCAACATGTCGAATACACGAAACTTTGATGTATATAACATTGAATGTTATAACTTTAGTGAAATAATTGAGCCATATGTATCAAAAAATAAAGAAATTATAAAAGATAATGACAATGATAATGAACAAGAAAAGGATGTATATGACGAAAGAAATTCGAAACGTTTTGTAATGGATGATTTATCCATTAATGATGAAACTATTGAATGTGATAACATTAGTGAAATAAGTGAGCCATGTGTATCAAAAAATAAAGAAATAATAAAAGAAAATGACAATGATAATGAACAAGAGAAGGATGTATATGACGAAAGAAATTGGAAACGTTATGTAATGGATGAGTTATCCAGTAATGATGAAACTATTCATAATAAAATAGCTGAAAAGGTAACTGTTACTGATAGTAACGAAAAGCATGAAACACATTTATTTTATAAGGGGAAGAATGGTAAAAATGAAAATTGGAATGTGGAAAAAAATGAAACCATAACATCAAGGTCAGCGCAGAAGCAGACAGAAACGGAGGAACCAAATTATGTCGAATTATCAAGTGAAGATGATTCTGACGAATTATCAGTTGAAAATAGTTGTGAAGATAAAATATTACATGTTCGTAATGGAAAAAGAAATACGAAAAATGATTTTCCGTTCAAAATAGGAGAACAGAAATTTTTGTCCGATCATATAAGGAATAAATATGGCGAAGTACATATAGGTATGATTGTATCCACGTTACGAAAAGTAATGAAAAATATAAATTGGTTTTGTAGACTTGGGTTTTATAGCAAAAGATTCAATGAAACGCTACAAAATTTTGTTTGCTATGCGTATTGTTCTAAAGAATTAAAAGAAAAACATAAATTCAAATTTGTTCTATGGGATTTTAAAGAAACGTTATCAACTGTTGAAATTTATAGTTCACACGATAAAGTAGAATGTTTCAATACAAAGGAAGGAAAAAACTCTTTCGAACAATTACGTGGAGTGGAACGGGATAAAGTTAAAAAATTGTTGGAGGAAAAATCTGTTATTGATCTGCATGGAGAAATTATGGAAAATTTGGATATGGAAAAATTTCATGAAGGAGACACTCAAAATCTTCGATCACTTGATGTATTGTACAAAGTGAATTCAGAAAGAAATTGTGACAATAGATTGGAATTACAATCGAAAGATTTATCTGATTTGTGCGAATATTGGATGCGGGAGTCCCAGAAAGTAGATCCTGTTCTAAGATATGTAACTCTTCCTTTACAAGTTGCAGTATATACACGGAAACAAATTATAGCGGTCTTGAATAATAAAGAGATATCCGGAAATAAAAGTATTATATTGCATATGGATGCTACAGGTATTGGTAAAATAATGAGAAAACCAGTTGGTTTAAATTGTAAACAAATTTATTATTATTGCATAGTAACTAGATTAATGGAAACCAATATGCCAATTTTTCAAGCGATAACATCGGAACACGGTATAAATTCAATAAGTACAATGTTAAAGAATTATAAATATTTTATTCATCAATTAAAAATAAAGTGGCCTTTTGCCAACGCAATAGTTGTTGATTGGAGTTGGCCGGAAATGCATTCAATATTACTGGAGTGGAATGGAACAAACATACCCTGATAGAACATAACGTATTTATATGTATATTATACGTATATTATATGTATGCACATCTATTATATGTATAATATACATATAATATACGTTATGTTCTATTGGGGATAAGTGAATATTTGGAAAAGATGATGAAATATGCAGAGGAAAAGGAAAAACCTGAAAAACAAACGATATTATTGAGTTGCTGGTCACATATTCAGCGTCGAGTTGCAATAGCATTTGACAAAAAATTTTCAACCTACAAGGAAATTAAAGGAACGGTATTAGAATATATGGCGATAATGATGTTTTGCAGAAGTCTAGGAACATTGGATGTGGCTTTTGAAGAGATAATGCAAGTGTTGTTATCGAGAAATGTAAAAGATGTAACAGAGAGCATTAAAATTTTAGGAGGACTGATCACGCCACATGAAAAAGAATGGAAAAAAATAAGAAATGAAATGCCAGAAGAAGAAGATTCATGGATGACAGAAATGGAATATAATATTGAAAGTGAATCAGTGTATGCTAAATCACCATTCTATAAGAGATATGATGCAAAATTTCAAGAAGTGTTTTTAAAAGAAAAAATGAAAAATATTTTACCGAATTACGTAAGAAACCAATTATATGCACCAGAAGTAGCTGCATATATAGTTATGGACTTTATGGCTTGGGTCCCATTCTGGACTGGAATAGCGTTAGATTTAGTTGACAGAAATCTTGCATACGTTACAAACGCTTATGTAGAGAGTCATAATAAATGTTTGAAGAACGATGATTTTAAAAATGAACAACATATATCTATTGGTAATTTCATTCGAAAAATCGTAAAATGCAACGAAATCAGAATTGCAGAATCTAACGTAGGTGACGTGAGGATAAGGTCACGGAAGAAAGGAAAAAGGAAACCCTTGTATGCCGAAAAAGCTTCAGATCCTTTATTGCAAGAAACATGGAAGAATAAGACAGGTAAACAAAAACATAAAAAAAGTCATACTAAACTTATTAAAACGAAGGCAATGGCCCAAAGATTATTATGGCAAGAGAAACGTGGGAATAAGAACATATGGCATGTAAATGCCAATAAGGAAAAATGTAAGATAAAAGATCAGAAAAATCCAATTGCAATGGAGAAAGTTGAAATTGAAAATATGAAAAAGCAAAAAATATTAAAAAGACTGGGAGAACTGTCTTCATCATCTTCATCGGACAATAATGAATTGATGGAAGTGAAGAAAAAAAATGTTTCATATATAAAAAGAAACACGAATGACAAAGAAAAAAGAAAATCAAATCAGAATATATTGAAGAACGACAGTGCGAAAGTTAAACGCAAACTTACAAAATTTGAAAAGAAGCTTTCAAAAATGGAAGCAATGTCCGACAGAATATTATTGCGGAGGAAGCATAAGAAAGATATGCAGCAGAAAGGTAAATTCGACGACATGAAAAAGCGAAAACAATTGAAGAGATCTAGAAAACTTTCTTCAACTTCATTTTCATCTGACAATGAAGAATATATGAAACCAAAAATATGTAAGTTTAAATGCACCGACAAAAATGCGAAAGGCAAAGTAAAAATTAAACCCATACATGACAATATTGCTACTGAAGAGGAAACGAGTCTTCAAATAATGAAAACTATTTCCCTAACATCCACGGAAAGAGAAAACGAATTTATAAGTGCAAATAATGAAACAAAATGTAAACCCATTGAGGGCATAATTGCTGCTGTAGAGGAAACAGGTTTCCATATAACGAAAGCTATTTCTATATCAACGACGGATACAGAGGATAATTACACAGTTGATAATGCAAATAATAAAGAAAATATAAAAGAAATTGATGAAAATCTTATTGCGACAATAAAGGAAAAATATAATGACCGTTATGAAAACGGACTGATGAAAAATTTGGATTATTATATTGTATCAAGGTCAAATGCAATAAAAGTTTGTTATTATACAGCAAATCGAGATGTAACATTAATTGTTAAAAATTTTGTGTTAACAGCTAAACAATTGTATACAGCAATACGTCGCGTATGGGTAGATGGTATAGTAATTGATTGTTTCTTAACGGCAAAAATGAAACATTGGAATAAAGTAATATACTGTCCAACCGACGACAGTGGCTCTGTTTTGGGAGACAATTATTCGACATCAAGAAATCGTAAATGTCCGATCTACAATGTTACATTTCCACTGAAAGGAATATTATTGATGCCATATGTATACAGAAGTCACTGGAGACTGCTAATATTATATTTAGAATCTAAAAATTTATTATTATTAGATCCATATAATATTTATGCAAGTGGAAAAGGCAATAATGGGAAAGAAAATCCGAACGATACGTTCAGAGTTTTAGAAGCTTTTAAATTACTTACAGAAAGAAGTAATGAAAACAGTTCATTTGCTAAATTGAGAAATGTTCAGTGGAATATTCTTCATCATGAAGATCGTGCGTATCAAGAAGAGAACGATGGTACCAATTGTGGGCTTTACGTCATGTACTATATAGAAAACATTGTAAAAGGAACGTTGTTCAAGACAGACTTTAATCCTGATAAATACAGATCGGAAGTAGCGCATAGCTTACTAATGCAGTCTGAAGAAATATTGCACAGATGTTACTATTGCTTTGGGCAAAAAAATAACAGGATTACACTAGATTGTAATATATGCAATAGATGGATACATAAAGTATGTCTAGTTCAAGGTTTACTGGATACAGAAGAAGAGGAAAACAAGAAACCTTCTCTGATAAAAATAAAGAAGAAAGAAGCTGAAAGATGTATCACGGAAGAAACATTTCTTTGCAGATTTTGTGCCAGACACACAGAATTGAATAATAAGGAAAAAAATATGGCAGTTGAAGATGTGGATGATATGAATGAAGTAAAGGAAGTTACTGTAGAAGTGGACGATAATAGTAAAATAATGGAAGCTATGGGAGAAGTAAGTATTGAGAATAAAGTGATGGAAATTGTGGAGAAAGAGGGTTATGAGAATGAAGTTATTTCTAAATAAAGAAAAACATCATTATAACTAAGAGAATCATAAGAAAAATCCCAGAGATTATCAAGTTCTGGTATACGCTGTGTAATTCGATTCTTTATTGTATAAGATCTATTGCAAATTGTTATACGTATGTATTTTTATATTATTCTTTAGGTGCTAAATTAATTAGAATGCTATAGAAAACCGGAAAATATGATTGTTCCATTTCATATTGTTAAAGAAATTCTATTGAATGTTTATTTTTTGTTAATAATATGCAAAAATTATTTTGCATATTAATAATTATGTATGTAAAGATGAGGGAACAAGCTGTAAGTAACTTAAAATAATACAGATATAATGACAGATGAAAGGAAATATAAGGAAAATTACCGAGTATAAGTATGAAAAAAAAGCGCACGTTTATGCGAATCTGTAAAGTAGAATAAACGAAGTGCAAGGCACGACGTTTGCAATCACACCTCTGTTTCAAAAATGATGGTCATGGATATCCATAGATGTCACAATTGAGGAGTCTTGCAATGTTCTGTCTTCGTTTATCACATAGGTAAATGAAGGACGAACTGAAGCTACGAATCAATTATGAAATCTATGCGTTATTTCCGCGCAAACTTCGTATCCCTACATTCTCTTCATTGTTGCAATATAGGGATACGGGTAATGCCACAAATTAAAACATATGGCGTAATCTGTTTTGAACAACCCTCCCAGTTAATAAAGGATAAACTTATATAGACAGCATTGTCGGTCCTATATTAACTGGCAGAGTTGTTCAAAACAGAACACGCCAAATATTACATCATTTTTAAAACAGAGACAGTCCTAAGTCTGTTAAAGTGAGAAGGAAAACGTCTGCAGTTCACATCATTTAATATGGTAGAAATTTACTGAATTTTAATAATATTTTCTATAATTAAAGCTAAATTTTATTATATTAGAGTCAATTTTTACCATACTGGACATTAAACATCCCCTAAGCTGATTTTTCCGAATGCTTTAGCGTACAGTATGACAATTATACAAACTTTTTTCTTCGTGTGACATGAATAACTGTCTTCCGAAATAATAAAGAATGGCTTTAACTACCTTCACACCACGCAGATACGTCATTTTCCATACCCTGTGGAAATTGCGAGTTTTCGAGAAAAAAGTTGGAGTTAAATTGGCACGTATTTTTCGCCAAGAACATCCCTAGCCAAATACAAATCGCCCTCAAAAAATCGCGATGTATTTTTCTGCAGGGACATCCCTCGCTTCACCTACATTGCATATCTGCTTTCCAAATTAATTACAAGATGTCGTATGTACGTTTAAATGACGTAGCTACCATATTTACCATGTTCTGTGGCACTTTGGAGTCTTTGCGTAGATCATCGGGGTTAAATCGCGATATATTTTTATTTAAGGACATCCCTCGCATCACCTACGATACATAATTGCTTTCCGAATTAATTACAAAAAGTCGTATCTACGTTTAAAGGACGTAACTATCCAATTTTCCATCTTCTGTGACACTTGGGAGATTATGCGTACATAATTTGAGTTAAATCGCGATGTATTTTAGTCCAGGGACATCTCAAGCATCACTTAATATACATATCTGATTTCCGAATTAATTATAAGTATCAACGTTTAAACGACGTAGATCCCAAATTTTCCAAGTTCTGTGACACCTGGGAGTTTATGCGTAGATAATTGGGGTTAGCTGGGTATCGAATATTATAGAGGGATGTCCCATCTATAGATTCTGATCGATATCAGCTTTCCGAATTAACTACAACTTGTCCTATATACGTTTAAACGACGTACATAGATGATTTTTCAGACAGTGTGACACCTGGGAGTTTATGCGAAGATAATTCGGGTTAGCTGGGTATCGAATATTATAGAGGGATATCCCATCTATAGATTCTGATCGATACCAGCTTTCCGAATTAACTACAACTTGTCCTATATACGTTTAAACGACGTATAACATGATTTTTCAGACAGTGTGACACCTGGGAGTTTATGCGAAGATAATTATGGTTAGCTGGGTATAGAATATTATAGAGGGATGTCCCATCTATAGATTCTGATCGATATCAGCTTTCCGAATTAACTACAACTTGTCCTATATACGTTTAAACTACGTATATACGTGATATTTCAGACAGTGTGACACCTGGGAGTTTATGCGAAGATAATTCGTGTTAGCTGGGTATCGAATATTATAGAGGGATGTCCCATCTATTGATTCTGATCGATATCAGCTTTCCGAATTAACTACAACTTGTCCTATATACGTTTAAACGACGTACATAGGTGATTTTTCAGACAGTGTGACACCTGGGAGTTTATGCGAAGATAATTCGGGTTAGCTGGGTATCGAATATTATAGAGGGATGTCCCATCTATTGATTCTGATCGATATCAGCTTTCCGAATTAACTACAACTTGTCCTATATACGTTTAAACGACGTACATAGGTGATTTTTCAGAC
>JABFQA010001429.1:0-13805 GCA_022817065.1 Probaryconus sp. ZL-2020 | reverse complement strand
ATCTCAACTTATTACAATATAAATAAGAAAAAAAAAAAAAACTTTATTTCGTTTATTATTCTGGTATCGCTGCTTTCAACGACGTAATTATTTGAAACTTGTTTTCTCGCTCTCTTTCAAAATAATAGCGTATCCCTTTCTTTTCTTTTGACCCAAATTTCGACCATTATCTGTACAGTTTAATATTGTGGAATTGTAATAAAGAATAAACGCTTTCTTATTACTTAGATTTTATCAAATCTAATTGCGATTAAACAAGTTTGAGTTTTCTTACAATTTGTTAGAACGCGAGTACGAAATAGTTCGATCGAGTGTGATCAAAAAGGAAATAAAAAATGATGACATTTCGAGATTCTTTTTAAAATCTTATTTCGTGTCAAATTGAATCTGATTAAATCCGAATTAAAATTAAGTAGACCTAGATCAGATTTGTTGAGAAGTTCGATCAAGTAGTAAAATAATAAGATTTGAAGTATATGGAGCACAGATAGAAACTCGATCGGATTTCTTCGAATGCTGTCGGAATGTAAACACGTCAGAACTTTTCGCAAAGAAGAAAGATTAGCTCAAAATAAGTTTTCAAAGAAGAAGTAAGTACAGTATATAATCCGAAGATACTCAATTGAGAATGGATATCATGGAATTATAAAAAAAAATGCGGATTATAAGTTTAAAGAAAGACATCATTTCTGAATAACTAATTGTTTGAAGTTGTAATTACTTAAATATGTAAAATAATGCACGCCCCAAAAAGTCTTAAACTATAAGACAGCGTAGGACGTACAGAGTCGAATATATAACTTCATAACTATTACATAAATGTCACAAAGCACGAGACACACGAATTAAATAAAATAGAATAAACACAGAGCTCTCAGAATTATTATATATAAAGATTAAGTCCTCCAACTAAATCTAAAACTGTTTTCCATGTTTGTTAACTAAGTTGTAATTGTCGACTGTGAAGACTTACAAATTTGATATTGTTTATAAAGATAATATATATTTTTATTAAATAAAATATTCATGGTTCGGTAATAAAGTCCGAAACAATTAAAATGCGCCGAGACAAAATTGTTCATAAAATTAGCATATAGGTAATTTTCTCTTGAAATTTGATGTCATTTCAAAAGGATTAAATGACAGTTACTTTACTGTTTATGCAAATTTGTTCCAGTATGAAACAAAAACAATTCAGTTTAGTGCTCTTTGACGCTGTTTTTATGGAGTTGCATTTTTATAATGATTCATATACGTATATAACATGAATTGAAAAATATAATTGACTTAATGTTTAATTCGATGATATATAAAATTGTTACCAAAAATTAAAATGTATATAAAGAATCGTTAACTTGATAAGAAACTTTAATAGTTGTATTTTTCAAAATCTTCCAGTTTTAAAAGTTCACATCTGCCTAAATTCACCGACTGTAGTAGTTTACTTTGTTTTACTTTGTACAAGGTTGAAACTTTAGAGTAATTCATTCTATTAAAACTTAACTTAGACGGTATTAACCAACATTTTGCTTGCTCCTTATTATACAACATTTCAAGATTCTGAATGTGCATGATCACCTGAAAAACGACCGTTGCTTAAAATTAATCCTTATGGTCATTTGTTCATATTGTGTAAAAAATATAAATTAACAATGTTTCTGGTTTATTTTTCTATGATAACTGTTTAGTGAAATATACCAAAATGATATATTTCATTGAAATACCGATAATGATAATATACTGGTTTTTAATGAAATACAGAACAATGCTCAATGAAATGCAGTTTGACTATTGTCAAATGGTAATTGTGATACGAAAAATGTGGAGCACGATATTTTTAACAGCACGAGTCATGGTCGATGAGTTGTAATCTGGGCATGCACGTCCAACTCGATAATGCCATGCTTTTCGAATTCAAAAGCGGAAGTATTCTCTGTGGAACTACTGCATATCGCCAGTTCAATGCATGCAAGATAGGCACATTAGATTTTGATGCTGAACAAATAAAATGCTGACAAATTTATATCAAATTCAATATCTCGCCAATATATATCCATTTAACTGATTTGATTAGAATAAATGTATATTTTAAAAATTTTATTTTTAAGTTTTTTCTTCATTTAATATATAATAATTATTTGCTATTGTTTTCAGTGAACTTATTCTTATACAACAATATATTGTTAAAATAAAGTACCAACAGTTTTGACGAATAATGTAAGTACATTTTTTTCAGTTTAACAATTACATCAATTGTTCGTTTTATTTTTAAAAGAGTAATTAAAAGCAGTTAAAGAACATTAAAAAATCCATATAGAACATGTGTATGTGATAAAGCAATGAAGAACTTCATGCAGTCAAATTTTTCAAATAGAATTTACCAGTTTAATGAAGCAAAAAGATACAATACTTTTGTACTGCTAGTAACAAAGAATTTGATTAAACATGAAATGTTCTTTGTTGATTAATTTTTTAATAATAGCTTTAATTTAAACATCCTTAATTTAATAAAAAATCATATTTCGAAATATGAAACAAATTTCGAGGAGTTTACACTACTTTTTTATCATTTCCAAATCATTTTGTGAGAGTTTTGTTGTTAATTGTCGTTGATGATTATCTTCGTGTCTTTTTGATAATATTATTGCAAAAATATAGTATGCTGTTTTATAGAAAGTATTTTATAAAGACTAATATTTTTCTTGTTTATGAAACTTCGACAGTAAATGAAAAGTAAGCAATATTGTTAGATTTTTTTACCTATTTTATTACCGAACAGACGATTTACTTTCAACATCAGTTTTAAACGTAATCAATTTGCAGTTACATTCGGTCTGTTGTTAAATTATTCGAAAATTGTCGTTCAATAGTATGTATTTACGATGCACTTTTATTATACTCTGTATCATATTCGCACTACTTATTTACGCTTGAACGTGCCACAAAGTTGCTGCGTTCAACAACTACCTGTGTGAAAACCTTGTGGACATATAAAACTTGGCTGTGTGTTATTATACGTTAAATGAAAATTTACATCGAGCAAAAATGTGGACGTTTTAAATTCAATTTCAAATCGTCACGAACTTCAAAAATATTTCAAATATTTTTTATTAAGAAAATATTACAGAGGTATAAAGAGAAAAATATTTGGTAAATGTGAAATCTCACATTTTATGATTTACCTGAGGCTTCCATTGTTACAGTGCCAAAATATTAATACTGCGTTTATTAAACTATCACACGAAACTTTATATTCTTTTAAAATGATTTTACAGAATAACTAACTTATAACTAATAAAATATCATTTTTAACTAATATAATAGCTAATTTTAAAATAGTTACATCGAAGTTTAAATAAGTAATGATATGTTAACTGGAGAGATAATTAGTGGGACAACAAGATATGTGCAGTATGGAAATAATATAGATACGGAGTGAATTATCGATTCAGTAACTTTGTTATCAGATATAGAATTTGAGAATACTTTCTGACAGGCTAACTTTTTTTGTTTCCAACGAATGTTCTACTTTAGTAATTCAATAATGTTGAAATAATAATTCAACGAAAAACAAATTTGAAAAAAGAATGAAGAAGAAAGCAATAGATTACCAGTAAAGAAAAAAAAACACGAATAATCTAAGAGAAGGTTTAAAGAACAGTTAGAAGAGAACATATTTTTAAGGAAGAAAAGTTTGGTGTAAAAATGGAATTTAAGCGCAAACACGGAAAAGGGAAAAAAAATGTTCTATGACTTTCCTATAAAACAAATCTAACTAAAACAATTAAAAAGAAAAGTCCGAATATTACAATGAAATGGAATTAAAAACGAGAAAAAAAAGTTTTTTCCAGAATTTGTTTTGAGAAGTGAAATTGTGTCACTAATTGCTCTTTTGAAATTTCACAATTACCTCGTCAGACACAATATGAAAAATCCTATTAACGTTAATCTTAACCCAGTTATCCGTTATATAAAACGAATATCTCTCTCGAAGTTGAGAACATCTTATAATGCAAATTTCATATAATACCAACAAAAAGAAATATTAATTGAAAATCAATACGAGCCCTCTCAAAATAAAACCTCACAAAAAAGCCTAATAATCTAACGTTATACTCTATTTATATATGAAATATATTTTTTTTTTAAAAGCTCATGTAATATTTCAATACATCCATATGTTGATTAAGATACAGGTCAGTTGATTCTTGACATTCAAATACATGTGTAGAAAGAGACGACCTTGTTTCTATAATGCTCGTGGTCTTCAAAAGTATCCAAGTCTTTAAGAGGTGATACGAGAATAAGACATGAAATTGGAACGGACTTGATTGCACAGAAATGTTGGATGGCATTGATTTCAAAGGAACTCACTCCCCGAACTTTGAACTCAATTTTCCATGCAGACGTTAATAAATAGACCTATGTACTCTCATATCTCGTTTACTTTTTAAAAGATTAATGAAGTTTGATCTTCTACATAAATATTGACGCCCGAAAAATAAAAAGAAAATTATTTTACTAATAACATTACCTATACTGAAAATTATTAATTGAATTTATAAGCAAATGTCAGATACATTAGTTCGTAACGGTTACTTAAATTACTGGTAAATTTATTGAACTAATTTGGTTAAGTTGTATTAATTATATGTAATATAAGACTGGAGGAGCAGAGAATTTCTGAGGGTTTTGTGCTTCAACCGCACCAATCCTGGAGAATTAATCTTTAATTACCATTAGAATACCGTCACAAGCTTCCGCCAAGATTTGTTCCCTCAAATTTATAGACTGAAAGATTAAGCATGAAAAAGGTTAAGACCGCATCATTATTTTTGGGTTTCGTATATTGGCGTAAAATGAAAAATCTTAGAACTTTACTTCTGTAATATAAAAAATGTATATAATGTAACTTATGAAAAATTCTATTATAAATCTCTAACTTTTTATTTATCCCGCATCTCTGTCTTTTTTCGCACATAAGATAAATAATATGAGCAAAAAATATAGAGATATACCAGAATCCTAGTAGACGAAAAAACAGAAATAGCATTCTTCTTCAGCTTCAAGCGGTATTTCTTCAAAACTTATTTTTATGGTCTACACAATATGAATTACAATGAAAATATGTCTTTTGGAAAAGAAAAAATTATTTTTAAAGTTGTTTTATAATTATCAAATATTGACTATTCTTAAACATCAATTTTTGATATAATTAATGTATATTTTTATTATTATGATAATCTGTTAAAAAATTAAAAGCTTACAGATGATTTTTATAAAAAGTAAAATTGAACCCTTTCTTAAGAGCAAGTGTCATTTTTACTTAATTTCAGTAAAACATAAAAAACTACTTTAAAGCAAAATAAAAACACGATCAAATTATGAATATGTTCTTTCACGTGTGTTTCAAAAAATATTAAAAGAGTGTTTCCAGTTTCAAATTAAGTATATCCTTACGTGTTTCATAATTATTTCATTCTTCTTTATTATTTTCACACTCTTATATTCACATTTTTCTTAAATATAAAAATGGTAGTCAAAGGTACAAAGACTTATGTGACAAAGCTAAGACTACGTTAATTTCCATAAACAACGACGCGAAAGACTCGACTGCTTTATCAAAATGCTTTTCGGCAACTTTTTAATTAACCATTGTAGTATTGTAAATGAAAAAATTATACGCAAATCTGTTACAGCATGAAACTTGTCCTTTTTTTTTTCTTTCACAAAAATGAAATGATTTTATATAAAACTTGTTTACACAAAAATTATCTTACACAAAATTACTGCAAAGTGGATCCATCGAGCTACATATACTTTCAGTCAGATACTTTTAGATAAGTATTTTTCGATGTATTTTCTATTTTATGGCTTAGAAAACTCCACAGGTCAACGCGAGGGAATACAGAAACAAGATAAAAAGCATTTTACACCGCATTTTGGATAATAAATGAAAATTGCAATTTAGATTAAAAGAACAGCAAAAACACGACGTGATTAACGGAAGGAAACTAATTATAAACGGAACAAGCTAATTTTGCCACATTTTATTCTGACTTTACATTGCATTTGGTAAAAACACCGCCATCGCATTTAATGGAGTAGAAAAATATCTATTACGCTATATTTTGTAATTTAAAAAAAAAAAAAAAGACCTGTTCGTGTTTAAGATAAAAGTAATACTTTAACTCGTTTTTGCCACGCCGACGCTTATTTACGAGCATTATCTTCCAAAGGCTCTCCAAAGTACTAAGTATTTTATAATTAATTTATATTATTAAGAAGTTGATATAAATAGTGAAATGAAAATCGCAAAGCTCTTCGAGATATTTTTTATTATTTGTTGGATCTAAACGTAGCTAAAAACCTGCCTTACGTTATTATGCAAAATTTGATCTAATTTTGTAGCGTTGCATAATTTCACTTAATACTTTTTCCTGAAAAACTGCTTGATGCTGTAATTTTGCACAGTATTCTTTATAATGTAGATGCACATTCGTGCAATCTCATGGATCTCGGAGAATCCACAGGATTCAGCAACGTCTTATAGCCTCTTATTTAATTCTGCTTCGCTCTAACAGCCTCGTGGACATTCCTTGTTTATTCGATCTCTCATCTGCAGATGTCATTCCAAAATACAATGGAACCCATAACTAAGCAGAGTCAGATATAAAATCTTCTAAATCTTTGCAAATATAAATTAAAAGTATTTTATTATTTTTTCATCAAAATTATAATCGTTTCTTTCCTTTTTTTTTTTTTCTTTTTCTAATTAAATTTCATTCAAGTAAATTGATATTTTATTTTGCTTAACTTTATTATTTATTTTGTGAAAGATTTTATGTGACTCGACGTATACGATTGATGCTCAATTCAAGTAATTACATTACTCCGATCATTTTTACGTTTACGGTATTGTTGAATTATTAAATATCTTGAGGTCGCGTTGAAGCCAACATAATTACCACACGGAGGTCGTAACTTTTGCGACGATCACGTCTCTTTGGGTTTCGCAAAAGAAAAAAAGTGCTACGCAGCATTTGAATATTATTCGAAGTTGTAAAGGTTGATATTACGCATTCTTGAATACATTTTTGACGTTTTTCTTGGTGCTTTTAAAATAGAATTACAAAGTGAACATAAAATCTTTATGCACGTTTTGAATAACAATGGTGAAAAAAACTCTGCGCAAAACCGCCCTTGTAACTGTAACAGTATAATTTATTATTGTTGCAAAGTGTAACGACAACATCCATTTAATACGTTTACATTAAGATTATTAAATGAAAAAAAATAATAATAATAATAAACTGGAAATATTTGTACTTTTCATAATTTTCATTGTGGGCATTTCCTTTAAACCAATTTTATATGGAACACGAATAAAGTTCATTTCCTTTTATGCAAGAAATTTATATCGAACTTTTTTCATAAGAAAATTGATGTCACTAGGTGTTTTTCATTCGACCTATTAAAATTCGTTATTTCAGAAGTCATATCCTGATCAAATGAATTATTTCGAAACCTTTTTACTCTGTTAGCTCAGCTGCAATGCCATACAAATTATTGCGCGATATTAATGCAAATTCACTGCCCCTAGAAATTAAATGACATTTTAATTATATTTGAA
This sequence comes from Probaryconus sp. ZL-2020, assembly GCA_022817065.1. Taxonomy (NCBI): domain Eukaryota; kingdom Metazoa; phylum Arthropoda; class Insecta; order Hymenoptera; family Scelionidae; genus Probaryconus; species Probaryconus sp. ZL-2020. The sequence continues at coordinate 6,172 of JABFQA010001429.1, read as the reverse complement.
ACATAAGGGGTTTTTCTTTTACGAAGTGCAAGAGAAAAAAACATGGACAAAATATAATTCGAAAAATAAAGGCTTAAAGAGAAATGGTTCTTATTTAAAAAAGAAGTAGAAGACAATGACAGCATATTTTGTTATTGATTCAATATAATCGATGGATAAACTAAGCAAAAAATATATTTTAATAACGGAAATAAAAAGTTGAGTCGTTATCGATACAGTGACCCTTCGGACTTTGCATTGGCTCAAATAGGTCTTTGGTTAAAACTTTTGATTGAAATAAATTGAAAAGTGATGCTAAAAAAATTATTTTGTCCATTCACCATTGCATTTAAATATATACCCCAACAGTAGGTATCCTTCGTTTTCTATTGATAAAATTAATTCCAGTTTCGATAGTCATTCTCGAAAGGAAAACTTGTTCAGGGAAAAAGCAATTTGATTATTTTTTTTTCTACTTCGCTATACTGCGACAAGAAATTACAACGAGAGATTAAGTTTCGAAAGAATCGAAGGAAATGGCCCAATTGCCTGCGTTATTTCCTGCAAAAGACGATCGACGGTTCGCTTGTATCATCGTTGCAATAAATTATATAAAGAAGCGAGAGTCAATTTTTTTCGTACACTTTACTTTCTCTATTTTTTTTTTTTTGTCTTCGATGCAAACTCACGAACGTGGTAATTTAATTAGCTTATCCATTTCATTCGAAAGTACAAATGTAAAGTCCAATTATTAAGAGGAATCGTTCGTGAGAAACTTTTTTTTACTTTTTATAATTTTTCAGATTCATGTGTTTTGAAAACAGATAAAAACTTTTCGTAATAAAGGAAAGATGTTACATGAGAAAAATAGTTTTTTCATTCCGTCCAAATTTCTAATGAAATAAAGGAGAGACGGTTCTTGACCTGAAAAATAACAAATGTGTGTTCTGAATTAATGATCATTTCATGAATTAGTCTTAACTGGAATGAGGGAGAATAAAATCCATTGTGGAAATTGAAATGAAATGTTTTAATTGTTAAAATGTTAAAAACCAAAACTTTTTTAAAATGCAATTGTTATTTCATATTTTTAGGTGAAAAATAATTCTAAAAAAAGCAACTTTATCTTATTAAAAACGTAATTCAAAGATAATTATGCACAAACCCATTCGACTTTATATAGAAATTCTGTAGTTATATATCCGCTCTGATGATAAACGGAAAAACATAAAAAAATAGAGTATCGAATTACAAGTATGATTGAAATAATTACTGTACCGCGCAAATTTTATATTTTAAATGATGTGAATTAATATTAGAACCCGCAATGCTCGCTCAGTCGTTATTTGTATAATTCAAGCAAACGGCCGGTATTATTTCTCATATTTTTCACCGTTAAGTTTAATTGCATCGAAAAATATTCTGAGTATTGCGCTCATACACGAACTGTCATTATAATGCAATCAGTATTTTAATACAGAAGTTACCAATACGTAAATATTGAATTAAAGCTGTTAAGTTCTTTATGTGTAAGAACGAATTCATAAATGAAATTGATAATTCTATTAAACTGAAATTACAGGAAACTTATTACATATGTAAAATTCATGTGATTATTATTTGAAAATGTTATTAAGTTTAACTCTCCATGAAGAGAAAGCTGTTATGAAAATTATTTTTGAGATAGCTAAGCACAGAACAATCATTTCTATAAAATTATATGGTTAAATATAATTTAATTTTACAGATGCAAAACACGTTTAATGGAAGTCAGTAAAATTTACTTCAAAATTTAATTTATGAAAACAGATAAAAATTTATGTGTATGCCGAAGCGTATATCTTTAAGTTAAATTGTTTTATATAAAAGTTAATTCTTTCAATTGTGTTAAGGTTACATACTAACGTTTCGATTCGTAGACTACAATAAAACACAAGTTCGATAAAACTTTTCTATTGTGCTAAGAGTTAAACATTGCAACTGTCTTTAGTTTGGAAGTTTTTTTCTTTAAAAGAAAGGATAGTAACGAAAAAATAAAACTATATGAAGACATTATAAAGTAATAATTTCAAGAATAGTGCAAATAAATAATGTATACATTTTCAAGTAATTATAATTGATTTGTAAGTAAGAAAATGTCATAAAAGAAAACAAAAGATATTTCTGTACAAGTAACAGTCAAAGATGATAAAAAAAAAATGAAACTTAGAAACGTGTTTATTTCTGAGAATGCATTAGAGTCACTCGATCAAATTAAATCATAACACTTAACATGTTACTCGATAAAACTGTTAATAATTTATCATACCGGACAAAATGTAAACACTAATATCCACTTACGAGAAACCAATATATATTTGTTCATTAACTTTCAGTTGGTGAGTGTATGAGGGATTACCTGCTTAAACAAAGATAACTAGATGTATTTATTCTATCAGAAAATAATAGAATAGAAATAACTTTCTACTGCTAAATTTAAAAAAAAAAAGTGATATTTAAAATGAACTACTTTCAAAATGATTACGAAACAATCTTCTTGCCTTCGATATTTTTATATTCAATGAACGTGTCAAATTGTGTTATATTAAAGAAAAAATCTATTTCAATTTTTAATAGTGCTTTTTATAACATTCAATTTCGATAAAGTATTTAATAATGCACTCAAATAGTGCACAAAGTTTAGTTATTTTGAACGTAGTTATTTCTCACACCCACGAGCACTGAATCATAGGTATACTCTTCTATCTTGAGTAACCAGGTTATATGAGTGAGAGAGTTTCTGAACGAGATTCATCATTCGTGGGTGTACATTCTTAAAGCATTCATTGAAAAAATATAATTTACGAAATGTTATCATAAGTATTAAAATATATATATTTGTAAATATATGAAAGTTAATCCCTGATTTTATTACACTTCATAATATGTTATTTAATTTCAATTTTTTTTATAACATTTTAAATGAAATATTTACAGAAATGTTAAGTAATGTGTTAGTATTATACAATAATAACTAATTAAAAATATTGACTTTTTAATAACATTATTGTGTTTAGCCTTATTCTTCAGAATACTCGTAAATATAATTGACTCTAAGTGGAGTAGACAACAAATAGTCAGACGAGTCAGACGAGCATGTATACTAAGAAAACAATCTCGAGATATCTCTGTTTCGCAATTTTATTATGAGATAGTAAAGTACTTTTCATCCAAGTAATTATGTATCAAGTTACTTGATTTGATACTAATTTGATTTATGTAAAATCTAAATGTAAAACATTACATCAGATAAAAGCACACTATATTCTTTCTTTTTAATTAAAAAATATAAAATAAACTACAAACACATTATGTACAAAAACGATGATTTGTTTCATTTTAACTCTTATTTTATATTTTGATTGAATAATTAATGAATAATTGTTGTGATTATTCAATAAACTCTCGTAAAATGCAAATCTGCATGAATGTGAATATATTTGTTTATGCATTAGTCGTCAACTATAAAATGAAATTCAAACAAACCAACCAAACTTAATTTTATTGTTTATCAAACAATCTAGGTTTTAACTTAAATTTTTAACAAATATACTTATTTGTTTGTTGTAATTATTCTTTCGAAGTCCCATAACTCGAAAAAAAAAGATTACATCAAAAAATTAAATGCAAATAAATGTCATTACAAATATTAAATTTAAGTATTTATTATTCGGGATTGTGACACGTTTGTAAGCATCTTATTTGTCACAAACCTGTCTGAAAATATCCCGTCCAAAATAATTCAAAAATTGTATATCACGTTACATTTTCACTGTATTATTTTAATGTAAATTAATTTTCATGGTATATTACAAAAAGATTTCGTTTTCATGAAGTCATAAAAAATATATTATTTCGGATTCATCTTATAAGATAGGTTTCAATATATCTTAACAGAGAGGTGTTAAGAAAAACAACCCCAACATGAATATTAGATATATTAAACTTTCTTAACATGCTTTTGGCACTACTTAACTTTCCACTTTAGCGAAAGGTAAAAATGCGAAAGAGCACATCTTTATAATGTTAATTATGAGATCAGTTACTCTGCAGAAAGTTCGTTTCGGTTGTGTGTGGTAGAGAAAGTTCAGTTGAGATAGACTTTCCATTGCCACAAGAAATAACTTTCGTTCGTTTTACAAGTCATAAAATCCTTTAAAGTCTTTAATAAAAATGATATATTCCGAAGAGGGTAAAATTTATGCGCGATGATATCGCGATTTCAGCGTGATAATATGCGTGAAATCAATTCCACATTTTTGGATAACGCGCTATGAATGGAACTCGAGTGTTAACCGATTTTACTCGTAAATTACGTGTGCATTCCGGATCCTGACAAGAACGTGATTTACCTACGATGGAAAATAGCAAAATTAGCGTCACGTTCTGTCGCAACGAATTTGGTTATGTCGACGACAAATTCGAAAACTTTTTGAACAATGAACTTCGAGAGATGACGGAAATGGTTTTCATCATAATCTGAATAAAACTTCTTATTTTTTTATAATAAACAAATTTTAATGACATTTTATAAATGTATAATTAGTATAAAAATAGTTTAAACTTTGATAATTACGTTTTTCTCCTTTATGTAAATTATGAAAAAAATATGAAATGCAATTATAATATAACAGTGAACTTGATATATTTATGTTTCATTTATTTATGTTTAATCAAATTATCGAACAAAAATAAAAACCAATCAACCCGATTCTCTTGAAATCAAATTGTTGACTGAGCTCAATTATTTTATTAAGATAATTGAAATAATACGTTTAACACTGAGTTTCATTATATTCGTCCTGCAGATTATCAAGTTAACATTTTCAGTGTGAAACATTTTGATACGAATTATTATTGTTAAAATTGTGACATTTACAACATATCTCGAATAGAATTTTAATTAGAAACAAAGTCGAGTAGGCTGAAAAAATTGATTCGTAAATTAAAGGTGGAAATTATTATCGATGTAGCAGTTAAAAGACAGTTAACAATGATATTAAAATTATGATTTTTCTCCTTAATATCAATAGAAATATACACTGAAAATCTTATTATACAAATTCTGTAATTAGATACATTTTGATTATATAAAATATTCATATCAATTTAACAAATTAATTAGATAATGATTGCATAATACAAGTATATATTGAAGGAGTATTTATAGACATTAATATAGATTCCAATGTTTTATTTAGTAATTAATGAATTGGCAGTAGTGCAATTATATAATTGATATTTGACAATTCAAAGCAATAACTTTATCACTAAATATCATTCATTTAATAGTAAAATGCCATGAAACAGTCAATGCATGATTATGCTTTTATATTATATAATTTGGAAACCATGTTTCCAAATTATATGAATGAAAACTAAATGTCATGAAAATTAAACACAGATAAATACTAAGCACTTTAGTCTTTGGTAATTTCAAAATTTTCAGTAAAATCCTACGTGATTTAGATAATAAACCTTTTAAGCAAAACAGACTTCTGAATAGAATTTTCTTATTTAAGTGCTTTTATAAAAACCAGTAGTTCAACTTTATATTACGTCAGACATTATCTCAAATATTAGATTAATGCCATGTATCTGTTTCTTTCATTGATATAGTCATATATTCATTGATGATGGATATTTAAGTGCCATATGATTTGTATTAAATATTTAAAAACATTAAGTAGTATGACATTATATTTGGTCAGCCAAAGGCAATTAATCAACACATTTCGCTTAAATTGATTACTTTTTATCAATATTCTTTACTAAAATTATAGATAAAATTCGACCTTTTGCTTTCTTTTAAAGGTAAGATATAAATATCGCTATTCTTATTGTGTTAATTAATCGTGTTCGGTTAAAGGTGTTTCGTTTCGCATCTTCTAGTACCAATTATTTTACCATTGCTATTGCAGCTGATTTATTCACTTGACATAAAACTATAAACCTTTGACTCCTGTTACACCATTAGATAGTGAAATCTACGCATATTCTTCGAAATGTATATTAAAAGAATTAATCTCGGAAATAATTTAATTAATTTTACACAAATAAATTATTTAAAGGTAGTATAAATTTAAACCAAATTTTGTTTTTGAATGAACATATAGTTTACTTAATAAAATATTGAAAAATAGTAGTTTATTTA
>JABFQA010001428.1:0-13805 GCA_022817065.1 Probaryconus sp. ZL-2020 | reverse complement strand
TGCGTGAAATAAATGTTTGATATAAATGTATATTGAAAAAATGTTGAAAATTGAACAAATATATTTCTCTCTTTTATGAAATTTATTTTGTGGATGAATAATAAATGTTGGAGTGATAAACCAAAAGTCGTAAATCTCGAAAATCATCTTTAAACAAATATCATTAGTCAATGAAGAAGTTTTTCCCAACGGACATTAAGTATTCTATTCAAGGAGCTACACTCCAAGATTTATTTGCATGTGGCGGGTCTTTTTCTGAAGAATCTTTTTCAATGTGATTTAAAGAAAGAGTACATTCGAAACAGAGTATAGTGTCGGGGAACATTTTTAAATTAAGCAATACTAAACAATATACAAAAAATAATAAAATTTGAAACCAAAAACAATTTGATGTAGTTTGGTCGAAATGGCAACGCGCGCGAAATTTTATTTTATTTTTTTTTTTCGCCGCAAATTAAAACACACTAACAATTCACAAAATATTCAATTTCGCGTAATTAAAGTAATCCGTTATCTGTAACAATTTGCCCTGCAGTTTTATTTATTTTGTAACATTGATTTCATGATAAATTGATCTGAATTGGAAACGAAAACGATATTATCAGGAACACGTACAATAAACCGGTGTGCTTCACTTCCTATCCTTCTGTATGTAATGGATATTAATGATGTCTCGCATGTTTTCCACCTTAAATCTGCGCGAATGAATTTTGTCGATATTAGCGCTCCTGAACATTTCCTTTCGCTCTTCAAACTTCCCAGAAAATATTTTCTCTATTTATGATTTCTATTTTTATGAGATCCTTACGATCTTTGCCCATCATTATTTATCAGGATCATTTCCAAATATTAGATCGATGAAGATAATTCCTAAATTTGGAAATTTAATTCTGTGCTGTTTTATTGTAAAAAAGCTTGTTTGCAAAATGTCGATGAAAGGGGTATTATAATGTTTGACGTTGAAATTTTAATTATGTTTAATGGTCGCTTTTGTCGTGAACAATTTAACGTGACACGCGTTTGGTATATTACAGCAGTACAATAGTGACAATATCTATATCACTATTTGTCTAATGTCCACGTAAACTCTACTTACCTTCCAGTCCATAACACAAACACTTGCTCTCTCTCTCATAAGTGATATTATTTGGCGAGGCTGTGTTTATAAGACGCGTAACTTACATTACACATAGCAACACTTCATTTAATTTGCTTACGTTCTCGTACACTCGCATAATATTGTTCAGTTTAATTAAGTTAAATTTGTGCACAGTGGTGCCATTGTTTACAGTTAGTTAAAGCAATTTCTGTTAACAATGACAATAATCATAATCATTCTGATTAATAATAACGATAATTACATTATCAAAATCCATTTATCTGAAATGTAAAAGATTTCGTACCAATAATTTCATGCCAATTCCGTTTATCTTTTAAATGCAAGCAGATGCATTTCGAGATACTCGAAGTTTCTGTCGTTAAATACATTTTCTTGTACTTTTATCTAAGCAACAATTATGCAAATAAAATATTCTCATCGTTGTGTAAACATAAGTTGACAAAAAATATTTAACACGAAATTTTAATAAGCGTTCCACAGAAATGAATGCTAATTCATTTCAAAAAGTTTCAAATTTTCGCGAAATTTGCTATTGTGATAATCTGTTCGTAAAGATTGTAAATAGTTGGTTATAAGACTGCAAAAACTTTTACTCAAGAACTTTCTATCGTGAGTCAAGTTTTTTAAACGATTCAAACGACTTCAGTGATTTTCAAATAAATTATTTCATTTCCCATAGTCACGTTTTTTTTTTTTATTACACGCAAAAATATTTAAATTAATCTCTATATTGCCATGGTTACCGTTGCCATGGTCTGGTTATTAACATTGGTTATGCATATCTGTTTGTTTAGAGCTTTTCATTATGTATAAATAATTGTTTAGGAAAAAATAAAAAATTCAAATTAAATGAAAAAGATATATTCGTCAATCTACAAAATACAAAATTAAAGATCATTTAGAAATCCAAACAAGAAACCTATTAGGAATTTGGAATGGGAAAACCACTTTAAAATATCTCTGGGGAATGCAATTTGGGAAAGCTTGATCTCCAGTTGATCGCTTTATTCTCTGTGATGGAGCTTCTGAAAGTTCTTAATTAAATGTTAACGTGTTGCAATGAAGTGAACATCAATTTTGAACCGGTGCATTAAAACGCCTAAAAAAAATACCGCCGCAAAGGAATATTCAATTTTTTGTAAACTTTAATTAATCTGAAAATCCTCAAACGTTAGTAATCCTTAAAATCCTTCAAAAGCCTTTTCCAAACTTCATCTCGTTATATTCGATTTCCCATAAATTTTCCTTCGTCAGTAAAGGAATACACGTTAGATAAATCATTTCGCGATTTTGCTTTAACAAGCCATAAAAGTGCGAAGCAGCACATTCGAATATTGTGGTCATGCGTAAAACTGCATTTGCCACAATTCAAATGATCATCTATCGATGTAAATTTCACCTGGAACCCTCGATCAATCAAAAAATTTCACTCTCTGAGAAAAGTCTTTTTTTTCGCCAGATCGATTTATGAATTTTTGCAGAAGAGAAACCTTAAGAATTATCCGTTTCGATGCGAACGTGGCAGAAACAACGCCGGCACATACTTTAAAAGTTCGTGATTTTTCCTCTTGTATTTTATTTCGTCAAGTCAGGCAGTTTTCCGGCTGCAAATCAGCTAGCTATCTTTGCACTCCTTCCTTCCTAGTTGTTGTCAGAGCAGTTGCAAATTCGCCTTCGGAGTTCATGGTTCGTTATTTCCTTTTCCGTAGATTCTCAGCGGTATCTAATGCTTCGGCAATACCGAGAGAACATCTGACAATCTCCATTCCTTGCCCCTTTACTTATATCTTTTGCAATTGGCATTAAGATGAGTCATGGTATATTCATGAAAACTGTGTGCATGTGCAAATGTCCTTTAGCATTTCCTTTTTTTTTTCTTTAAATCTTGTTATAAAAAATTTCATGGTGTAAAATGAAATTTCGTAACTTTAATCAGTCAAGGTTACATTTCATTTTCATCGTTCATTTTGTCGTAAATTTGTTTAAATCTTTCTTCTACATGAATACCTCGAAGATTAAAAACTGGTCCTAGAACGTAAATTTAAAATCACTTGAGATATAAAATAACTTTTATCCACACTTAAAATATATTTAAGAAAAATGTAGAATCTCTCGTACCGCCATAAAGTTGTTTTCAACATTTTCTATGATTAAACATAAAGTCAAAGAAAGTTACTGCTCGCAGATGTTTAGTATTAAAAATTGACTCATTTTTTTGCACCGTGTGTTTTTTTACGACTCATATTTTTTTCATTTTCACGAATTCATCAACGTTGTTTTTAATTCCCTTTTTTCCATCCCAAAGACAAAATCCCTCTGTGAACAAAATCATAATTTACTTTTCAATATTCCATTTAAAGTTGTGTTACTCGAGATTTATTATTAATCTGTACCTTTTAGAGCAAAAATTATTCATCAAATTGGTAGTCTTATATATTGCTACAATGTCAGCTCATGAATAAGATTTTTGAAGTTTATGGAAACAAATTGTTTATAGACTAATTAGTGAAATTAAAAAGAAAGTTTACAATTGATATATAATTAATGTGCATTTCTGTTGGTAACAAAATAAATCAGTAAAAGTTACCGGTATAAATTATTAAATCTACATAAATACTTGTAAATAAAGAAATTCGTTTCCAACGTCCAAACTTTGGCTCATTACAGAATCATTTGATCTGGAAATTAATCTTCCATTACGTAGAAATGTACTCGTTAACAAATGAAGCGAATTGTTAGATTCGTACAAAATAAATCGTACATTTTTTATTGACGAAACTTTCATCGATCATTTATATTTATGTGCATGTAAATTATTTTGCAATGCAAAATAATATAATGATTGTTCCCGGTAAACGTCGTCATTAAAGTTGATTGAAAAGTGGAAAGTTGAACTCGAGCTAAATAAGTATTTGAAGTTGATCCCAGTCGAAAATTCATTTCCCCTGTATTCAGGTTGAGTTACAGTGAGCCACTGCTTGCAAGGATAATGCAGAAATACCATTAGTATAATTCACACTAGATTCATGTTGGAATTGTTCCCAAAACATTTTGACCAGGATGTGAGTAAACTCACGAAACTCTGATATAATCAAAATTACAAGAACGTAGTATTAGATTTCTGAAATAAATATACGTTTTACTAAACTCAATTTACAAATCATAAAATTGGGCAGACATTTTTGCAATTGAAACGAAAAAAAAAAAAAAAAACGATAAATCGTTCTGCTAAATTTTTTCATTGTCCACGATTTGAATGAAACAAAAGTTTGAGATTTTTATTTTACAAAAAAAAAAAAAAAAAGTAATAGCCAAAACGTCTGCAAAGAGCAAAGTTGCTGCAAAATGTAACTGCCAAAATTATCGCATTAAAAGCAGCGTTGTGCAAATGCACTTTGTTTGAAACTCGCGTAAGTTTTTCCGCGGTCATTTTATCCGGAAAAAAAAGGAAGGTACAAGAATTTGTTTAAATCGCGCCGAGCAATTCAGCGTAACAATTATTTTACATGAATTCCAATTGAAAATATTCAATATGACCAAACGTCAATGAATTCAGCAATTGTGTGTTGTAAAGTATCGCGGCGCGCGATTTCAAAGTTTTGAGAACAACGTTTCAGGGAGTGTTAAAAAGCTTTCCTTTTGAACGCCGTGAACCGTTGTCAGTGTAAAAAGCACTCCATTTTTTTTTTTTGCATTGAAAACTTTTACGTCGCCGCGAGATCAATAATACCCACAGTTACACCAGATTTTTTTTACAACTCCATTCTTTACGACAATCGAATTGTAACGGTTTATATCTATCTGTATATACAGATATATATATATATTTGCTTTAAAGTCTTTTGAATATTGAAAAGGGTTTGAAACTTCAAACGATGATTTTGGACAAACTTTTATTTATACAAAAAAAAAAATGTAAACTTTAATATTGATTTTCACAAATAAAAAAATATCTGTTGAAAAGATCTTCTTTTCGCGGTGATTTTGTTACGAAATAGTTGTCTACGTATTATTTTTGTCTTCGTTGTATTTTTCAACGTGATCCCTTTTTCGTGTGGCTGATGCATAATTCCAGGCGAAATTGAAAGTTCGCTTTAATCCGCAATAATATGAAGCATGAAATTTCGCCAACGAAAATTCCGTCCTGAAATAATAATATTAATACTGATAGTAATATTAAATACAGGATCTCTGAAATATGGGCGAAAAAGTAAATTACTCCGAAGAGAGAGAAATACGTCGGTTGAGGCATTATCATAACGCCTCTTGTTCGATGTCAGAAAGACAAACGCGATAAAATGATATGGTTATTCAAAGCCGATATTACCCTTTCGAGAAAATGTATGTTTAATAATGCAGGGCGTAGATTTGTAGCGTTGCTTCGTTCCCCATGGGACTTTCGAAAGTTTGATCAGCGCGAGAGATCATTGTTCCACCAATTTCAGCGCCCCGACAATTTTGCCAACAACACAATCCGGATTAAAACAATTATATTTTTGCTTATTTTTGGGAAATTTATTCAATTGTTATTTTAATCCCTGGTAACAATTGTCGGCGTTCGGATTATTGATTTAAGCTACGTCGAAAATAGAGGTATGAAGAATTCAAGTTACTTTTAATGTTTCCCTTCCATGGCAGCCGTTTGCTATTTTTAAAATGAAATTTAAAAAATAGATAATTATACTTATACTTGAATGTTAATGTAAAAATTGTCACGAAACACACGACGATGTAATATGATAAGCTTAAAAAGCGATTGTTTAGCTGATCGACTGGAAATAATTGGTCTTTACATCACACAAAATAATAAACCTCGCAAAATCATTGTCGTACGAATTATTAATTAATCGTCTTCGCAAGAAATAATGTAAAAGCGATTGCACATCAGAACGGGATTAATGGCTTCCAACTTATACATAAATCCAACATTGATTCAGAGTTAATTTGACATGTTTCAATACAGAATCGAAATTATGCTACCCCCTTATTGTTTGCTTTGCTTCGCCAACATCACTATTTCGATTCGCAATCAAAATTACAAAATTTCAATTATCGCGAAATTAAATAAAATTTAAATCGAAGAACATCAAACACGATTCTATTCTAAATCGGTTATTGAAATCTTCAGCTCGACTTACAATTTTTAATTTTTTGTTCTTTGCCCCCATCTTGTACCAAGCAAAATTTTCTTCCCAATGTCAAGATCAATAGTTTCGAGATTATAGATCTTAATGAAGTGCTGATTTTAAGTTAATATTGGACGTGATAATAAAAACAAAATTAAGAAAAAAAAAAAAAAACGTCTATAGATGTTGCTTTCATTATGAGAAAGAAAAGTGTTGAACGTAATTAACTTAGTTGTTGAATTAGCAGGGTGTTTTCGAGATTCTCATTTTAAGCATTTCCAGCTTGTCTCTTTTCTCTGACAAGAATACGTCCCCTCCTTTAAATTGCCCCTGTGGTATTTTCATTCCATTTGTTCGTAATGAATTGTCTACCTATATCCACGAAGGAAACAGCTAAAGAACCGCTCTGACGAGCGCTACCGGCTACAACTGAATGGAAAACGTGTTCAAAACAAGTAAGCGTCTCTTTTGCAAAACAAAGGAAATATATTATGGCGCAACGAGTGAGTCCACGATAGGCATGACATTTTATCAACTAAAAACAATATTCCTCTTAATCTCCTTCTCGAGAAAAGTCATTAAAATTGAAAAATCTCGAATAAAGTTGCATTAAAAGCATTTTCAGTTTTATCGGTCCAATTAGGAGCTCTTTGAAGCGCGTTCGCTTCCTCCAAATATTTGCCATTGAATTTCCGGTCGTACTTATCTGAATGTTAATCAAAATGTTTTGGATTTGATATCGAGTAAAGGTAAATTTCACGTCGGTGATTTTAAGGATTTTCATGAACGTCTATTTATGTATATAAAAGTGTATCTGTATCTGATGTGCATTAATTCAAATGTTTGAATGGAAATTAATTTCGTTTGATAAGAATTTTTTGAAAAGACATCTTTGAGATTATGAATTTGATGGAGGTACTTTTAAAATCTTATATAAATACTCTTTTTATATGGCATTTTAGAAAGTGTCCTTTTACAACATTTTTACATTGAACGCATCTCAGAAAATTCTGAAGGTAGCTTCATCCTGATGACTTTTTCTGGAAACGCTTCAACGAAGGTCAATGTAATGGAACATTTCTTTGGGAACGCCTTTTGGAAAGTTCCTTCTAAAGTCGCCATTCTAAAATCGTTTTGATGAAAATGTAGTAGAATTATTTTAAATTGGATATATTATAAATCAAAGATTTTTTTTTGTTTTTTTTTTCGAGAGAGAGAGAGAGTAAATTTTAGCGCCGATAATTCGTGACCCGAATTAGTCGTCTGAAATGTATGTCAATTATTATGATCATGATTTTTGAATTGTCAATAAAATTAATGTATCTCGATAATCAGTTGACGTGAACGTTACCATTGTTTCAGGATGCTCAGGAAATCCAGACGCAAAACGACTATACGACGACCTGCTTTCGAATTACAACAAGCTCGTTCGGCCTGTTGTCAACGTTACGGACGCCTTAACTGTCAAGATCAAGCTCAAGTTATCCCAACTTATCGACGTGGTAGGTCAATGGGTTACATTTAACAACTTGCAGATATACAGTTTCACTTTTGTTTCGTCCCTCGCAATGTATAATTAGTGACGCAGCTTGTTAACTAAGTTATTCGTACTGATTCTTATCAAATACAATTATTAAACTTTCCTCGATCGTGTGTGCTTCGTCAGGGATAGCAATTGTCGCGACGAATAACGAAACAAAAGCCCTGGCAAATTTATCTTCATTCAATTACTAAATTACAGTCAGATAATGATGTCATTTATAATTCAACTCTATTATTTTGTCAATTTCATTTGACAAATAATCACATTTCACGTTAATTAATTATACTTTTTCTCTTGTTTTTGCAGAATTTAAAAAATCAAATTATGACAACGAATCTTTGGGTAGAACAGGTGAGTTTTCTTTTCGTGCATGCCGTAATCATAAATTAGGAAAATTTCCAGACCGTATCGTTACAACTTTATTTTTCTCTTGATTCACAACAGCATAGTCACCGCAATTATAATCATTTATTATGCAAACTGAAATATAAGAATTAATTTTCTTTTCTTCTTAAAATTGGCACTGGAAAATGTCAGACATTCCTGAGGGCAGAGATTACGAGCAAAAAATTACATAGCACTTGACAACGATAATTTTTCTCGACGCGATGCAAATAATAAAAAGAATTTCGGCGATATATCGTTCGACGTGAGACAGGAGGAAGCGGTCTGGTGGATTTTTCTTAACATCCCTTGTGCGTGCAGAATACACCTATCAAGCAAACACTACTGCACTACGCTATATACGAAAACAAACAAGTTTTCTAAACACACCACCGCGAGAATATATATATATATATACAACCAAATCTCACCATACTCATATACAGTCGTATACTCATATACTCGTAGAAATAGTCACAGATACACACATGTACCTATCTGTCCGTAATCCGTTATATATTCGAAAGTGGGTTGCATGGTTCGCCGGAGCCATTTTGTGGCATTCGGTATCTATCTCTGTTTCAAATACTTACAGCCACGACCGATATGTAGCTTTGTGATTTTCGCTTATCCTCAGCACTAAAGTATTCATTGTAGATAAGACAGCAGCTATGCAACCCTTTCACTTTAGAATTCAACTATGCACTTCGAAACAAAGGCCTGTTATCAATGATAATTCACGCCCTACGCTAAAGTTACTGCTGTTGTTTTTATTTTATTTTATTTTTTGTTTTTTTTTTTTTTTTTAGGCAAAACTTCCTTTTTTTTTTTAACACCGAAGCTTTATCATGTAAGTTTTAAATTAATTAAACACGATACCCCACGCTACCGCGGCAAAATTTCGAACGGCTTGTTTTATGATAAATAATAGAACGGCAAATGCTATTTAAAGTTTATAATTGAATATTCACGGTTAGTGTGGACTTCAATTATTCAGTTTTAAGTCTTTGTTACGTTAAGTATTTTTTAGCTGATATATATTTAATTATAAATGATCTGAAAAGTGTACATTTTTTGTTTTTTGAGGATATGATTTTAGAAATTGAAAAATTTTGTCTTAATGTTTGTAAACTGGTTTGATATCGTTTTGCATTGAGATAACGCTGTGCAATCAACGCGAGTGCTAAATATTTGTGTTAGCCGGTACTCAAATCTCTCTCGCTTTTGATATCCCAGCTTATATTAAAATAATTGACATTAGACTTAAGTGCACTTTGTCATGTAAACTGCCGGCAGCCTGATTAAACATATTGGCGGTAGCAGTATAAGCTCACGAACACCATTTCCATTACCAAAATCCAATTTCCAATATAAAATGCAAAATAATTCCTTGAGGTACATTTGAATGTGCAAAAGTTTTTATATCTCTCCCTGTTTCCCTCTAATCTAAATTAATACGAATGGGAGAGGTAACATTTGTATTCCAGAAACTTCTTACATTTAAATATGAACGTGATGGAAATATTTTGTACGTGTAAAAGCAATTACCAAGAAGCTTGACAAAATGTGGTTTTGCGCCAGTATTTACTTTGCTGATACATAGCAAATGTTTCTTGCATGTTGGAACGATTAATCGAGCGACGTGTTTCATATCATTTTAGTCGTGGTACGATTATAAGCTGAAATGGGATCCTAAAGAATACGGAGGCGTGGAAATGCTGCACGTGCCCTCTGATCACATTTGGAGGCCCGATATAGTTTTGTACAACAAGTGAGTAAACATTATATTTCTCCGATGAATTTCATTAATAATCATCGTTAAAAAAAAAAAGTGAATTCATTCTGATTTACAAACGTTTGTTTTTTTTTTTCAATTTTAAACTTGAATTACAACAAATCTGAATCAATAAAAGAACATTTTTTTTTACAATTGCATCAAAGCTAAAAAAAAAAACATATGGAAAATGTTCGATGAGAATCTCTTTGAATTGAAAATGAAAATGGTAACAATAATAACTGCCAAAACAATATTTTGCCAGCCTTTTCGCAAGTCCCTCAATTATTTTTGCTAAAATGCCAACACTTTGCACGAATCTGAATTGCCTACCTGATGTCGTTCAATAGAGTTTTGTTTTTATTGAATTTGCGTGAAGGCTGAACGAGTAATTGCATTGTATCAATACAATCGAACAGGCCAATTGTGCGACACCTCATTCATCGCCCTAAGAACTTTTGATTCAACGTTGTGCGAGAATATAATTTAACGAAGTATTGATCAAAGTTCACTCATTGTTACAATAACTTCGAATTAAAATTTCAAATTGTTCTTTTTTTTTTATCCTTTAAAAGCTTCGTTAAAATGTTATAAATAATTCATTGTAATTCATTAAAATGTGTACACAAATTACGTTTAATTAGGAAAAAATTCTAAGTGTGATTTAAATATTTAGTGACATTAATCTTGTTGCAGTTGTTAAGCATTCGTTCGACAGAGTCAAATTCAGTTATGATTTACTAAAATGAATATTAGTTGAGTAAAGTGAATTACAACCGTCAGCACGTCCCCAGGTTACTATAATTCAAAACTAAATGACCCGTAACATTTCTGTCCGTACATCATTATCTGCCAAAAACTTCTCTCAGTTATTGTAAATCGAATAAATGAACATTATTGAATGCGATGAAAATAAAATTTCAATTTATCGCAAACATCACAATTTATATATTATTCCTTTACACTCTCTTTTCTAAACTACAATAGAACATAGTAATTTTTAATACACTTTTGTCTTCGCAAGTTTTGAAGACACGCTATAAGTTATATATATATATTTCAGTATACAAGACTATAATATTCAATAATATTGCCGTTATACTGAGGAAAATTGAAAGTAATACATCTCAATATTTAGGCGTACTCTTGAAATACTTTTGCCAACGTGTTTTCAAATCACCTGGGAACAAACTCGATAGGTTTCCTGTCATTTTTTATTCACGTTGTGAGGTAGAATGAAAATGTTTAAATTGGGAAAGTTTCTTTTTTTTTTCGAATACGACGTTCTAACTATCCTTAATATCTTCAAAAATTACATATATTTCAAAATATATACAATTTTAAAAGCTTACGGTAATATTAACAATAAAACAGTGACTTCAAATTTAACAGAAAAATTCTACTTTTTCATCCAACAAGATAACATGAATATACACAAAAATTGATAAATGCGTGCATACAGATAATGATAGCTTTTCTCACAATTCTCTCTCGACATTGTTTAAACAAATCTGCCGTATAAATGTTCAGGAAAATATATTTATCTAACAATGTAGAACTACAAGATAAATGTTATGAAAACAGAATCAGAATAAATTGAAACAAGTTTGCATATGAAAAATCCTTTGAACCGTCAACTGAATGTAATTTTCTAATAAATGCTGTGCACCATCTTACCGAGGTTTGTTGATGTTGACTTGCTATCGCAAATATACGATGTTACTCTTTCTATCTCTCTATATATAAATCTGTGATAACGGTGTTTTCAAAAATAAATATTTGGACTCATTAATCAAAACCAAATGTTTCATTATGAATCCAAAAAGAAAAGCCTTCACTTAAATCCTACTTTATCCGATTCACCTGAAACCATCAGATAAATGTTTCTCATTTAATGAAATGTACCATCTAATCTAATAAAAAAAAAAAAAAATAATAATAATGTACACGAGAAATTTTCGTTTTTCTGTTGCAGCGCGGACGGTAACTTTGAAGTGACTCTGGCCACGAAGGCGACTCTGAATTACACGGGCCGAGTCGAGTGGAAGCCACCTGCAATTTACAAGTCTTCCTGTGAAATCGACGTCGAGTACTTCCCCTTCGACGAGCAGACCTGCGTCATGAAATTCGGCTCGTGGACGTACGATGGCTTTCAAGTGAGTATTTCTTCGATTCACTGCGCCTCGCCTTTGATCGCCCCTTTCAGCCAACAGCAGCCTCTGCCTTCGAGCGTCCTGTTCAATTCCGCACTCTTTATTATTAACCCGCCTTTAAATGCCTCAGATTTCAATCTCTTTGCATTCTAATCATCCGCCACTGTTCAAGTTTTTAATTAAATGTGTAATTATTGAAATTGAAATGGACGTATGTTTTTAAAAAACTTTGTGCAAATTTTGTGAAACAAACATTTGCAACAAACAGTTTATAATGAAAATTATTATCTTATTGTTTACATGTTATAATACAATAATGACAAAAATTTGTAATGTATTGCCGATAATTGTTGAACAGCATCCTAATAATCTCACTTATCGAATTGTATAGATTATGAAACATTCGATAAATTCATGAGCGTAAGTTAAACCGTAAGATGGTGTTTAACAAATTTGAAAATTGAGATGCAACTGATTTACATAAAGTTCTCATAAAATCATTAAATATCAATAAACGTAGAAACAAAGTTTGACGCTTAAACGACGTTAATATATTGGTCTTGAAAAATTCATAATCGATCAAATAGTTGGAAAACATTGTTTAAAATTCTCTTGGATCTGGAACTTGTTCTGTTAACGGTTTTAAGTATGTAATTCAGTTTTCTTCCATTAAGAAGGATACAATATTTATGAAGGCTAGAGAATTTAAGAGATATTCGTAATTTAAGAGATATTCGTAAGTTTGTTTTTCAACGTCTATTTAGATTCAATGAATTTTTCATGACATTAACGTGGTTTCAAATATATCCTGAGAAATTTATTTTCCCTGGAAAATTTTTCCTCGACTAATTAACCGAATAATAATATATACAAATTTTACAACCAACTGTATTATGAAAATACTTTCTTTTTTCTTTTTTTTTTTTGCAAAATTTGGCATTTACGATATTCAATATGAGAATCCCTGCAGTATATATAAAGCGCTCTTGACTTTCGCTGTCGCAAATACCCATAAATACACGTCGAAGTCGAAATATATAAACGATATATCTTTTGTGCTTTTGTGATAAGCGAAAAGGCAGATAGCAATAGCCGAACATCGGTGCCGACTCGTCACGTGCGAAGCTTCCCTCTAATAAGGGAAATATTCCAATTCTGCATTCCGCAAGTCTGCAAGGTCGCACACGGTATTTCCACTAAAGGTCGAATTACGTGCTCTGCCTTCGACCCGGATCTCATTATAGTATATCATCGTCTTCCGCTGCTTTACTCATTCCGTTGTAGCGTTGCATTTTTCATACAAGCGGCAAAATTCGAGTTGTTGCTTTTTCGTTATCCGCTTCATCTTTCCCATCCCCGTTTCGACGAGACAGCGAGAGGCAAAAACTTTTAAATAAAGCTGCCTTGAAATAATAACATTGATTCGACCGCTTTGTATCGTTATTCTTTAATTTGTTAATAGTTCAATTTTCAATTCTTAAACAAAAAAAAAAAAAAAAAATAAATAAAAAGATCTTCACACATTTTTTGATAAAAATCATTTCTGCAATTTTGTCTGAATCAACATTTATTATTGAATTTAAAAATTCAAACCTTTGGAATTTAACACACAATTTTTTAACGAGTCTAATGAATATACGTGTGACCTTTTCATCGTGCTTTAACGCACAAATGTTTCAGCTCTTTTTAAAATTCATTTTTCAGT
>JABFQA010001427.1:0-13806 GCA_022817065.1 Probaryconus sp. ZL-2020 | reverse complement strand
AATTTTATCTTTTTTTTTTTTTTTTTGTTTTAATAAAAATTGGAAATTTGTATTTATTTTTTTTTTGTTTTTACATACAGAAATATGCAATAATAATTTAATTCATTAAACATCAGGACATTTTGATTTCAATTATGCAGATTTCATTGTTATTTTATACCTGATGCAATTGGTTTAATTGGTAAATGCAAATCCATGTTGAATCGAAGAGAATATTATTTACAAATTAAATCACTCGTGAAGTAATGTTAGACACACAATTGAATAAACTTAATAAACTGTATTGCTTGAATTACCTCAAGCATCTTCAATCGTTCCTGTCTGCTGAATAGATAATCCGATTTTATAACCAGCTTAAATTATTTAACATTATGTTTACTAATTCCCGTTGCTAATTACTGGAATTCATAAATAAAATACAGATTTCTGGATGATTACGAACATTCAAATATACGTTTATGGGTTAAACAACGACGACGCCTTTCAGTAAACAGCATTTTGTAACAAATAAATATTTCAATAACTGCATAAATTAATTTTACCGAAACTAATTTTAAACAACAATTCACAGGGAGGACCGTGAAATATGTTCGTTTAATACAATTACTAAATTCATAAAATTAATATTTAGATAGACAGCTTCCTCACCTAACTCTAGTAATAATTTAACCTGTCCGGTAATAAGCTCGGATATGCTAATAAAAAGATTTTCATGAATGAAATAATTATCCTAATAGAGCATAATAGCCACCTAATGACGGAATACCAATTTCCAATCTAAGAATTTAAAACAATCAGAAACCTTATTTTGTCATCATATTAATCTCAAAATATATTTCACTTTAATTATTTTATAGACAATTTTTACTTTAAACATTCCATACAATTACAATAACACTTAATAAATAATCCCTCAATTGATCAAAATGATTTAAATCATCAACGAGAGCAATCATCTTTACGAGTGTCACGAATAAAAATGTATTTTCGTCAATATAAAATGATTCCCCTTTCTATTAATTTTTCTCAGTTCATAATTCCACTTGCATTAACCTGATTTCGCTTATCATAAACGAATCATTTTCATAGCATATATCATCAAAGTGAAGTACGAGAATTAGATATCGTATGTCACAGGAGAACCAAACCATACATATATATATGGCAAAACGAGAGACGAATGCATGGTTAAAGTCAGCGAGTGTTTGGCTTGTATCTTTTTTTTTTTTTTTTTCAAAGATAATTTTATCGCGACAACACACATGTGTCATCCGCTAATGTACGTAATAGATGATTGAACGTGAATTTGTGAGGAAGGGGAAGGGTCCCCCAGGGACGTCCGGGCACCCTTCTAGCTGCCGGATCCCCGCATACATAGCCGTGCCCCCTTCCCCGTCGGGATAAACAGATTAGGTAACTACGTGATAAGTCGGTAAGTGGGTTCACTCGGCCCACGGTCCAGAGACCCCCCCCCCCCGGCTCCGCGTCCCAACCCTGCAACGACCCACCGACATTCGCTCTAACATCTAACTACCTCGTTAGTGTCATTAGTAACGGTCGGGGTGTCATTAGATTTTGCTCGACGTGTAGTTTTTCCAGCGAGTTCGCCTTGTCCGGTTTGCCAACTTGTTACAACTGTTCCCGATATTGAAGGTGAAACGCTAACTCCATTATTGCTTACTCTAATTCTATTATAAAGATAAAGAATATTGGATAAATAAGGGAACGGTATTGATTCGCTGTAATGAACTTAGGTCGACACTTGCAAAATTCTAAGTGCAGAGTGTTGATTTTCAAAGAATTTTTAATCGTCTAGAATAACGATCGTCGGATAATTTTAATACCCTGAAATCACAATAAATACTAAAGCATCGGGGTGAATTTCTGAAATAATACCCCAATGAAAAAAAAAAAAAAAAAATGACATAACGCAACTGGCAGTGCAATATTCATTGCACTTTTCTATAGGACGTAATGGTAACTGAAATGATATCCTGAAATATACCCCCGTTGAAATAAAGAGTCAATGAAAATTGCATTAATTTCCGTCATGAAACTCAACGACGTATTCAGCGAAAGTTTGTACGCCCATTTTCTGCCTACCATTTTCCCCTTTGCTCAAACAAACTGCTGCCATTGTTTTGGGTATCGCGGAGGTGCTCGAGCTACGTCACGGTGCGAAATAATTGAAGTGCAATTGAGAAGAACGCGACGAAGAACGAGTGACAGGAACGTTTTGTCGTGAAAGACTACGTTGAATCAAAGGACATCCGTCGCACACGAAGGACTCTCGACGAATCAGCGGAGAAGGGCCGATGACACGTAGAGACTGCGACTTCCCGTTCAGCAAAATTGATATCTTTGAGCTCGATGCCGCAGTAGAAATTGAAATAGGAAGGATCTTGTCCTGACATTTCGGATTAGGATCGTTTGTCATGGAATTCAATTTATAAAAGTTCTTGATTGGCTCATTTTTTGATTTTAAACATTTGTAAAAGACAAAATTGCAAAAAAAATCCATTACGTAGAGGTATAATTTTGAAAACAAAATTTCCCTCGATGAAAACGTAAAGAAGATTATTGAGTTATGAGAAAGTAAATTGTAACAGTATTTTCACAGTAAGAATAATGCTGTATTACGCGAAATGCGGGAAGAATTCGATAGGATTGTCGAACCGAGGTGGGTAAATGAGTTCTCATCAAGGAAGGGCGGCTTGTAAATAAATTTCGCCGAGGCCCAAACTGAAATCCACTCAACATCTTAGATTAGAGTTTGTGAAAGTAAAGCCGGGATCTAGACAACTCATACAACTCGTCGGGAGTCAGACTGATCCAATTTATTAGCCGAGTAAGGAGGGACCTGGTGTGAGTTTGCGAATGGCGCGTGTTTCTATATCCACACGAGCACTTTGCTTATACGGTCTATATATTCCTTCGCTTTCTTTTTGACTTACGACAGAGAACTCGAATTGAAATCAGTCGAACACAAATTGAAATAGGGCAGCTACCTTACTGAGGTTACTTTAATGACGTTTCTTAACATTTGTTTTACCGATGTTATTCTTCAATCTGTTACACACTGCTAAATCAAGAAAATATAATATAACATTTTTCTTCAAAAACAAAAAAAATACTCTTAACGCAAATATTCATGCGGTTTGAGTTTCAATTGCAGTTGATAAATTTGAACTAATACAAAACCATACTTTGTAAACATTAATTCAGCTAATAAATTAAACCTATTACGTATACTTATATTATCCATCGTTTGTAGACATCAAACACGATCCAAACCATATTATCTCACAGACGATTCTATCATAACGCATAAACACATGTTTGCAATATTGCTATAGCAAACAACAAAGTAGGTGTTTGTAATAGTAGCAGCAGCCAACACACCGATAGTTTTGATACGATCGTAAAGTGGTTCATCGTGAATGTTTAATCAGTTCGAAGGGTTATAACGTGGCGAACTTGGATGTAATCAAATCCTGTTAGCAAAAGCGCGCTACTATTAGAAAAGCTGACATCGCCCAGTTAAGGCCCTGGCAAGTTGAACTCACGATCCATGCAGAACGAATGGATGGGAGATGTATATAATTTCGAAATAAGGAAAAGAGGGGGGAGGAAGAGAGGAACGATGAGGAGGGCGAGGTGAACGAGAGAGACCGAACGGAAGAGTCGATGTAGGCAATCCCGGAACCGTTCATTAATGATGCAAAGCAATCAGCGCAATTAATTACCGCAGCGCTAAGCTCGGCTTAACGAAAAACACAAATTAATTTCCTAAACGCATAAAAATTCATGCCGACCTCGTGATGCGACTCCCGCGTTATAGAATTACGTTTTACAAATGCAACATTTTTGCCAGGCTTTTTGTTTTTTGCCCCCTTTTTTTTTTTTATTCAAATATTCGTGAACCAGTACGCGCGTTTTCAATCGTTGAATTTCAACGGATTTTGATAATCATGATTATTATAAAGTTATATTTATAATTGTCAGATACTTTGAACTTTAACATGATGTAATTTGGAGATGGTAAATTATTAAGTTTTAAGTAAAACAAATCATTTATATGCAAACAATAAAAAATTGACAATTCAATGCAAATGCAATTCATACGTTCGAATGTTTATTGGATTTTCAATTACAATTTCAAACAGTAAAATGGTAGTAATGAAACCAGGAGCTTTCAGGCAGATAAGCTCCTTCCCTGATAGAACATAAATATATAGAACGTATAATATACATATATTATATTATACAACATGTAAGACCTAAATATAAGCTAAATAATCATCTATTATACGTATAATATATGTAGTTTTCTATTGGGGCTTAATTTTTGATGTACCGAAAATCCATTATAAAATATAGTGTATCAGTAGTTATGGATGATGTTTGATATGGATAGGTTATACAGTTTGTATTAATAACATGATTATAATCGTTCGTTTGTTAATTGAATGTTTGTAGATACGAGCTATACGGCGTATCATCCGGCTTTACACGGTGTCGGCGAGGACTCTTTTGTACGAAGAAAACAGCGCAGAAACAGAACGACTTTTACTCTCCAGCAACTGGAGGAGCTTGAATCTGCCTTCGCTCAAACTCATTATCCGGATGTCTTCACGAGAGAAGATCTCGCGATGAAGATAAATCTCACGGAAGCCAGAGTTCAGGTAATAAGATATTTCCTGGATTCAATTCTTATCCGTCTAAAATATTAACGTCAAATGGACGTCCGAATCAGACGTATTACTATATTATTTGATTATGTAAAAATTATATTTTCGTTAATGAATCATCATTATTAATATTTCTAAACTGAAATTAAAAAAAAAAAAAATACATAAAAGTATAACAATTCAAATGATAAAGTTTGCGTTTGATTAATGATGTCCTTTGGTGGATGTGGATATTTATTTATAAAGCTATTTTGTGAATAATATTTCTACAGAATCTTTTGTGAATATGATTTTTGTCATTTTACATTTGTAAACATTTTGTTTAACACAAGGAGATTTTACCCTTTGAGAGTCAAAGACAAACGTGTTTAATCAATATTACGAACAGAAGCGTGACAAACTAAATGTGAATAACTGAGTTTTCCCCCCGTGGCAAGCTTGATAATAAACCAAATGTTTAACGATATGAAAAAAAATGAAACTATCGTACATCGCGTCTTGGAAATCATCGTTAATAAAGCGTGCATCGCCAGTAGCAGGACTATACGAAATGCAAGGGGCCCCGGGTCTCTGGGGGCTTGCTGACACCCTCAACCTGACGTAATCTTCTGACACAGTAAGCCGCTAATCTCAGGGATTACTTTGCACTCTGCCATGCTCTGTGGTAGTATTTACACGCGGTGGATTGCAAGAAAGCCGTGCTTACCATTTCAAAAAATTAAAACTCTTCTCTGCAAGCCATACTTGTATTACATAACGAGCCCTAATGGCTTTACTTAATATTAACGAAACTTTTGTTTTCAAAAGCGCTCGATAACAGTCCAAGAAAAGCCATTCTGCTATGCAATCGTAATATATAATATTTTAAGATTTTAAATGCTTTTTCATTTCGCGATCTTCCATCGCGAAATAACATTTTACTGTTCGGAGTAAATTTAAGTTTACTACTTCATTTAAATGCTTTTTATAATTTTCTAATTAATATTTTACCTTGACCATTTTCGCGGCTACCTAATTTTCGTTTCACAAAGTTTAATTTTGTTAACAAATGTGTACCAAGTTTGAACAAACGTTTTAGTATGAAATTTGTCCTAAATATTTTACAAAACACATCAAAGAGAGTAACGTCCCAAAAAAGTAATCATCAACCGAGCGAAAAATCAGCGCACATTGAAAGCAGAATAAAGTGTGGCGTTGCTTAACGATGCAAGTATAATATACAGAATTGTGCAATATGTCGCGAAGAGGATAACCTCGGCAGAAACACATTGGGGTGGTATGAAGCCGAGAGCATGACGCAATTACGGCGCAGACTCATTGTTTCATTAGCAAAGACAAAGAGAATCTGGAATAATGGACAAATAGGCGCGTTTATGTAGTGCTGCCGTGCTCTCGACTACTCCAATTAGAACCTGGGGGGTCGTCGAGGCACGTTCTCCTCGCGTCGCACATGACGAACTTACTGCGGACATCGTTTACTTAACTTACACGGCCAAGAACTTACAATCAAATAAAACAACGGCCCAAATTGAAGACCTCGCGACAATACTCTCGCCGTTCAATTAAAGAGAAAAAAAAAAAACAAAAAATAAAGGAAATTCGCAGTTTCATGATGCTTTTAATGCGATTTAAAATTTCAAAGGAAAAATAAATCTGAAATCAGAGAAAACTGATATTTCATGTAAGCGTATATCTTTCCTTCGCATTAGCTTAAAAATCGAAACGGCATGATTTTAAAGACATCCGACTTCTATTGACCTTCTTAAAAAAAAAAGCATTTACGAATAACCTCGATTCATCGATGGGATCGGACGGGATTGGGAAAAACTGCTCAAAAGAGGGATACAGAAATGTATAAAATGTCGAATGAAGTATATTTGTAAAATGCATAATGCCGGTTATAAATGTCGAAACGAATGCGGATTGAGGCAGAGCGAGAGACCATCACTGATATATTTAGGATCAAATTCGCATTGAAAAAAAACGAGAGAAAAGAAGGACGGGAGGACGGCGAGGGGCTATACGGCCGGTCCCGGGGGATTCGCGGCTTTGTTCCCAGCTATTACCCTCCCCCGCCAACCCTTAGGATATTATTATATCTTCCCGTCTGCCAGGAGCGCCGAAGCTTCCCCACGAGCTTCGCCTCCACCGACTCTCTGGCTCGAGGAGAAGAAGTAAACGAAGAAGAAGAAGCAGCAGCAGCAGCAAGCCGCCACGGCGGAACTCAGGCTCATCGTATTTATTTTATTAAACCATTTTCCCGAGTCTCTCGAGAAACTTTCGAAACGTCACGCGAATATGTCTGCAGACGTTTTCGAAGCCCATCTCCCAGTGTCTTCGATTGTATTACGTCGGCCGTCGGTTGGCCCACTCGAACAAGTTGAAATCGATTCCACTGCGAGTCTACTTATCCCTCGGGGACCTCGTCAAACTTTCTCATGTACCGTTGAAAAATTGACGTTTCGAATTATATGTCATAAGGCATTCGGTTTTTAATTTTAACAATCAATTGAGCGTAATTTTGGTGTTCGTTGTTTTGTTTTTGCTTTTCTAATCCTCTCCTTTTTAATGCAATCGACAGATTGAAATTCGATCTTTTATCAGGCACATACCACAATCTTTTTTATGTATCAAACGTTGAATATAAACGAATTTTTAAAGTCCAGATACTTGATCGTAATCAAATAATCTTTAGGGGCGTTCTTGCATAAAGATTCTGTAGAAATCTTCAATTTTCTTAATGATAAAAGTTAATTGATTTACTAATTTGTTTAATAGCGATATTGAACTTTTATAAAACTGAAAAAAATTTCTTTCGTATCCGATAAAGTCATTTTTATCTAAAAGTATCTCATAAAGAAGTTTTAGAATAACATTGTACTCGACAAAAGTTGTGTAAAATCTCATAATCCAAAAATGCGAACTGACCTAATAAACTGGAATCGAATTATCATCACTTACATAAAAATTTATTCGGCTAAATATAAGAGCCATTAAAACAATGAAGAAATGAATGTTAATACTTGAAACAGTACGGAATATCGTCCAACAAAACGGAAAAAGAAATGAAGGAAAATGTAAAAGAAGTCAGCGAAATAGAATATAAACTAGGAAGACAGCAAAAATCCTACGCGTATAATAAAGTCTTTTCAGCTGGCATTATGTCAAGTTAGCCTCGTTAGTAGAACTCGAGCTTTTTAAAAAAACACTCGTCGGCAGTGGTTGCTGCTGACTCGTTGAACATGCACGCCAGCCCTCTCATTCTTTTGTTCCGTGATACTCTGTTTTGTATGCAATTATCGCGGCGTGTGACATCTCTCTGATGACCAAGTCAGTACGCTGTCCAGGATATTCAGAGCTTCCTTAAATATTCTAACTATTTACCTGACGTTTACATAACTTATTATTATTTTTCATTATCATTGTATATTAATTACATTCATATTTCAATTGTAAAATTTTATTAATTACCATTTAATTAATTCGCTCTGCAAATGTGTGAAACCCTAAGTAAATTCACTAATACGCTTATAAATAACATTCATGAAATACAATTGAATTTTGCATCAGAAAATTGCCAAGAATTAATACAGTGTGAATTTCGAATGATATCTGATCGATATAGCGAAATATAATTAAACAAATAATTAATAAAATCATAATTAATCAAATCAGATAATGGCGTACATGTCTAGATTCAGGTTTCGATCGATTTGCAAAATTACGCATTAAATGAGCTCAAGTTTATTTATCTTGTGATAAAGCAGTCTAACTGATTGATTCAAGTATTATATTAGTTCTTTCAATTATTCGATAAAATGATATTATTAGTTACTTATGCTTTGGAAAATATTTATAAGATTTGTGATTATAAATATTTAGAAAAGATAAATCATTGTTATCTAAAGCTGATAATATAACACATTATTAAATTAAATATGAGAGAGATGAGCACTTTTGATGGAAGCGATAGAGGAATTAGTAGTTTCTCTCGCGATTTTATTCGCTTTTAGATAGAAATTATGAAATGAAAATCGTAAATCTGTTATATCGTTTCAATTTTGTTATTTGCATAAATTTCAACATGAATAAATTAATAAATTACTTTATCGTTAATTAATTTATATTCAAGTTAATCTCATCGTTAAATTTAATACAGAGATTTCAAATATATAAACTTTCTTTCGTAGGAATACTAAGATACAATTTTGGAACAATTATGAATTAATTAATTGTTAATAGTTAACTTGAAGAATAAGTTATTCAATATTAACATGGATTACTTGGAATGATAAAGTTGCTTGTTTAAATGGATAAATTTTTAACGTGAATTTTATCTGGGAGTTGGATTAAAATGAAAAAGTTTGAAAAAGCAGAATGTCATTCGAGTGCTTTTATCCTACCGGAATCGTGTCATCTAATATTTGAATATTTAACTATACACGTTTATTAGTTTCATAATTAAGTATTTTATCAGCATAATAGCGTTAAGTATTTTGTCATGAATACTAGGTGTTTCAGAATCCATGATGTTAATTAAAAAATATAATCTCTTTTAAGGCGATGCAATTTATACGATTCCAATTATCCTTGCAGTGAAAAATGAAATTCTTTCTTCTTAAAGGACATTTTTATTTTTCCTTCATTGTTTAATCTCATGAAATGTTGAAATAAAAAGAAAAAGGATTTCTAGAATCACAACACAAAAGTATTCTGTATTCAGGATAATTTGTAGTTTACAAGATAATTTTTAAGTTTAACTTCTATTACTTCTATAATAAATGTACAGTTTATTCTTAAAAGTTATAGATGTAAATTGATCGATGTTGTTGGAATGTGTTGTTCAGGTATGGTTCCAAAATCGGCGTGCAAAGTGGCGTAAGAGCGAGCGCCTTAAGGAGGAACAAAGGAAACGCGAGGGCAACGGCATGGAAGCCGGTCTACCGCCGTCCTCTTCGAGCGGCGCGAGTCCAACGAATCAGCACGAGGCGGATGTCGGCAGCGCCGAGGGCGACGACGCGGTACCGGAAGGTGGCACCTGTTCGCGTAGCCCGAGCACGACGTCCGCCAGCGTGAGCCCGCGGCCGCAGCAGCCGCAAAGTCAGCCGTCCTTGGGTGCGGGCGTCGCGACGCCACCGCCGAGCGCCACCCGAGCGCCGCCACCGGCGAGCACAGTAGGTGGCCTTGGACCACCCACGGAGAGGTGAGCTTTCAGCTTCGTTTGTATTTACGTCTTTAGGAAATATCGCACGGAGAACGCCGGACCGGAAGCCCGACACGCGCCATTAAACCTGCCAACTCCCGAAACCCCGGCGAGGGCCGGCTTCAGCTCCGACTTAGCTTAGCGCCCGATTTTCCCTTTCCCCGTCATCTTTCAACTTTTTCTCGGCCCCGCCACGCCGGCATAATCGCGGTAAACATTGTCGCCTCGTTATATAACTTCCGGCTCGCTCGTATTTCATTTCGGCTGACTGCCTTCGTTACGGCGCACCGCGCCCTTTTTATCGCGCCACTTCATTTTTATTCCCAGCTTTATTACGACTTTATTATGCCCGTTATATTCGCCCCGGCGCTGGCTTTACGTCGATTTGCGAGCCAAAATGACGATAATACCTATCGAAGATGCTGCGGAAATGAGAGGCCACGGGGATAACCGGGTATACGGAATGGCTGGCGAAGTTACTTCGCCGAAGTCTCCGCGGTTGTAATTTATTTAAAACCGCTCACCGTAAATATATCCTCATCATTTATTCACTCGCGAGTAGCTCGATTCTGGCTCCGGCTCTGGCTCTGGCTCTGGCTCTAGCTCTGGGGTAAGCTTTTGCCTGTGTTCCTCTTCCTTTCTTCCTTCCTTCCTTCGGCCTGGCTCTGCGTAGGTGGCGCCGCGAGATGCGCCTTGCTTTTCTAAATCCCTGGCCCCTGTCATCCTACGTCAGCCTCCGTCAAGGTGGAACTCGCGTATCACGTATGTAGACTCGCTTGAATATATTATGCGCCGTACAACCTACCTTCCTCCTTCCTCCTTCCTTCCTTCCTTCCTTCCTTCCTTCCATCTGATCCAAACCTTAAGGACCTTCCTCGCAATAAAACTCTCATCTAGGATGATTACCTATTAGGAACAGACCCTACTGTCCTCAAATTTGACACTGGCTTGACATTCGCTTAATGACGTCAACTGTTAAAGTAAAACCCCGTGGATTATGCATGACTACGTTAAGCAAATATTCCACCAACTTTGTAATTTGTCCTTTGAAAAGACAAATTAGAAAACCACATAACTAGTTGGAAACGAGGCACGTCAAGTGTAATGACGAATATCCTCGACGTAATTAAGCGGATTAAGAGCAAGTTTCGTCGCAATACGATGTACATCTATAACTGGATAAGAAAATTGTTGAGATAACGAAAGTACAACGGCACCGAAGTCGTTGGTCGCATTTGGCGCAAACTACTTTGCGAGAAGTGAGGAGGGAGGGCGGGGGGGGCTGAAGTTTGTCGTATTTATTTATATGTATTTGGTACGGTACGCGGGTATAAATATAAACGGTGAATTTCACGTGAGAGAGAAGCTGGTGCTGGTACTGGTGTACGGTACGGTACGCAGCTAATTGCCGCTAATTATCGCGCTTACCGCGAGCTCTCTGGCTTTCCTTCGCATCTCCAACTTTGGCCTCCCACCCCGTCGCATCTGGTACAACCAACGAAGCCCTACCACCGCTGCCTATGCTCCGAAGCTCTATCCCACTTCTGAATTTTGCTTCGAGCCAAAGCATTGCCTTCGTCTCGTATTACATATTCCCCGACTTCTGGCGCAATTACTAATTAGGACTTCCTCGGTTGCCAACTCGCGCGTTACGTTAATTAAATCATATTTGCAATTAATGTTTGTAATAATCATTAACGCCTCACAGACGAAGTCAAGTTGCAGACCGAAATACGCGAAACACTTCGCAAACGTAATCTGATTAACGTTTCATAACACCAACGATGTATCTCATCTATCTAATCAGACAGCTGCACTGTGCATAATTACTTAACTGTCGGACAAACGCCAAACAAACTCCGCTCCTCTCTTTAATTCGCCATACTCATTCTTGGCAATAGCGTGGTATTTTTTACATTCAATTAACCGAGTAATTACGCCTGCGTTTGCGGATGATTAATTCATTGAAATTGATTTATATTGTTTACGCTTCGCAGAATCGTAATCCATAAGTTATTTTTATGATTCTCAGAACATTCAATTACCGCTTCAACTGCACGAGATTTATTATGCTCCTTTGTTCTAAACGGTAACCGAGTGAAAATCATTTCCCTGCAAATATCCTCGAGACTCCGCACGAAATTTCTGTCAGACTGTAGAATTCTGCTGATTTTCCAAATTCAATATGCGTTTCCTTTGTTTGTTTTTTTCTAGTACTCCATCATCAGGTGCGGGTTTCAGGCCAGTGGAGCCGCCTACTTCGCTCTTCTTCTCGCCTCACCTGGCGGCTCAATTTTCCCCTCCGTTGTTCGCTAGCAAAATCGTCAGCAGCACACCTACATCCTTAACCTCGGCAACACCTTCGCTGTGGACAAACAGCGAACACAGATACGGAAGTCTGCAGGACATGTTAACGTGGTCCCCGGCCGGCTTATCCAGCAGTCTGTGCGGTTGCTGTAAACCAGGAAGCAACGACATCCACCGGAGCAGCAGCCTCGCCGAGCTCAGAAGAAAGGCCCAAGAGCACTCGACGGCGTCTGCACTGTTAGGTGGTCTCGCTGGTTTCCCCGGTGGCCTGCCACTGCCGTTACCTTTGCCTCTGCTGCCACCCCTGTTAGGACTGTCGAGGAGACCCGAGCACCACCATCACCTCTCGAGTATCCACCAGATACAGCCGGCAACCAAAGAAGATCCCTAGAATCCGTCGCCTTCTGTAACTGATGATAATTCGTTATAGAATTCTTGGCGAACTGTGGAGGCACAAGTTTTCTAGCAATTTGCAGACACTCACGATGGACCAACTTTTGCCTGTGAAATAACACCGTGACAATAGAGATTTCGTTATCAACGGAGACATTGTCATAGAAAAGTATTACGTAATTGAGGATGCTCGATGAAGTGAAAAAGAAAATGCAGAATTTTTTGAGGTGGGTTTAAGAGAAAGAGTTAAATTGGAGACTGTGCGACTTGTACTGGTCAGTTTTCAATGGCGAAGCCACACTTAGAGAAATAGGAAGATTCTTCTTAAAAAAAAAAAAAAAAACAAATAAACAAACAAAAAAAACAAAGATGGCGAATGAGTTATTTGTTCACCCAGTGGCATGAGATCGATGGACGGACCGATCGAACGGAAACATATTCTTCACTGTTTCAAGTTTTCAGATAGCAAAGCCAAAGTATAGTGACCAAAGGATTTGTAGTGATATTATAGAGAACTGTATATTATTTCCTGATAATCATCACCGCTGATAATTAAAGATGATGTAAACTAAAGTTATTATATATAGCGATTGTGTAGAAACTGTGGTAGTGACATCGAATAAATTCGTTCTCGTGACACAAACAATATGTTTAATATTGATGTGTTTTCATTACGTACATGTCCTTTTGGATTTAGTTTTTTGTCTTACAGTTTTCTGTTAATTCTTTTTCATACTTTTTAAAAATAGTAGTTGCAATTTATAGTATTAGTTTAATTACACATAAAATGTTTTATAAACATTTAATTCATATCCTTTTAAGGATGAAGTGAAATAAAGATGAAAAAATATTTAAGAAGAATTTTCCTTATCCACATTCATCAATTATTTTTCAATCTTATTTACGTTTTTTAATTGGATTTATATTACATTTTTTTTTTTTCAGTTATCATTCAGTTACCAGATTTTGTCCAGTACCATTTCAGTTTTTAGATTTTTTAAGGTAAGTTTTAAAAAGATTGTATATGTATATTTTAAGCAATATTATTATTCAAAGAATTTTGATGTATTTTTAATGTACTTGTGTATAGCAAATTACATGTATCTTGATAGTTAAAAGAATTTTTATGCAAAACTACATTAAAATTATAGACCTGACAATATAAGTCAGATTTTAATGTACAAGTACATTAAATATATACTTCGTAAAAAT
>JABFQA010001426.1:0-13811 GCA_022817065.1 Probaryconus sp. ZL-2020 | reverse complement strand
GTGGGAAAAAATATGAAACTTCTAAATTATTAATTAATATTAAAAAAAAAACTAGAAGAGTATTTTTATGAAGTTGAACATATAAATGAAATAATCTGTATATTAAAAGGAAATGTATAATAAAGAAAATAAGTTGTTCCATATTTTTTCTTGCTTATAAAAAGTGCAAACGTCTAGTCACCTCCAATAAATAAGTTTAAAATAAAAACGAAAGTTAAGCTTGATTAGCGAACGTTATCAAATTTGTTTCAATATTAAACTCCGTTAAAGATCTACATTGTTGCGTTTTACTTGTAAAAGAAAATGAATTTATTTTTCACGAGTGAATTTCAATATATAAATTGAAATAATTCATCAACTTCAGAAATTCACACTCAAATAAATTCAATTTTTTCTCAATTGTTTACTTGTTGACTGTTTAATCGATAAGTTTTTCAAGTGCACAACAGCACTAATTCTCTTTAGTTAAGAAAATGCAAGATGTATTTGTATAAGTTAAATATGAAAATTGACATTTAAAAATAAATTAAAATATATTCCACATTCCACCACTTTGCAGAATTAATACCCATTCTAACATTAATTAAAAGGAATTTGTAATAAATACCAAATTTCAGTTTTAATTTTATAATACATTTATATATCATAAAGAAAATATACAACTTATTCACTATGCATGTTTAAAATAGAAATATTTCATTCCCAGTATTTTATACATTACCACATATTTTTACACACAATTACACATTCGTTCACAACAAACATACCAAACAAATGAACAAAGTGATAATTTGTTGATCTTCGTACGCCCCCCAAACGATCAACTAACTGGATACTTCGCTCAATAACCGGTTCGATCCTACTCGCAAGAATAATAGACCTTTTTGCATATACAATGTGAGAACACGCTATCATCCCATGAGAGATAACTAATCTCCCAGTTATGCGGTATTTGTTTGGATCTGGTCTCTCGAATCGGATAAATCCAGTTTTCGAATAAGTAAATCGACGCGTAAGCTTCTCAGCGAGCGGTGGAAACAACGAACACGTCCTCGCGATCAACGCCTATTCCATCTCCATCTTCCAAGCTAGAAAAGTTTAGGTAATGCGTCGGTCGATGCACCTCGTGATAGAATTCCTTCGGGCTTGCTAACTGGTGCTCGTATTTCATTGTTGGATCATGTTTAACACCTAAAATTATAACAGATATCATATATATTAATAAATCTTTGATAATTTATAGATAATATACATTTTTATCTTTAACTTTTTATCTTTTAACACAAACAGTATTTTGTAACATTTTAATAACAAATTTTATCATTCTCGTAGTTTACAATTCATAAAGTATATATTGCAAATAAAAAGAGAATGAAAAGTGTAACGCAAAGATAAATTCTGAATGAACACTCCACATATCTTTTTTCCTTCGTGCTATTTGACAATAGGTTGAATTCATGTATTCTCTTTTCGATCATAAAAAAAATGCTTCATCGTAATAAATATTGATAGTTTCATATATAAACATTCAAAATTTTTATGGGTCAAAACTCGTATATATTTTATAAGATAACACGATATTATTAAATTTATATATTTACCCATGAAATTGTAATTCCAAGATCCTTGACTAGGCACCATAAAGAAGCCATAGAAACGATCCGACAAAAGCATTTGTACTTTCTCATAATGACTTGGTAAGTATCCTTTAGGATTGTTTCCTTTGTCTGTATTCTGTTTACCCCATTCAAATCCACTGTAACAAAACAAGATAATACAATTATAATTTTTATAAATTAAAATAATTTAAAGACGATAACAATTCCAACTAAGTACCTTGGCGTTAATTTGTAAGCGGTTAATGAACAGGAACCAGGTGTAAAACTGCACGTAATTACAATAGTCTTTTCACCATCCCAAATTGGATTTTCTGCCATGATTTTCGCATGAGTAGTAATGTCCTGAAAATAAACGAAATATTAATCTAACAATTTGTTTATTGCAAACGCAAACTTATCAAAAAGTATTAAGAAATTAATAGGTAAATAAAATGTTAACGAAATAACTAAAGAAAGACTGGACATTGCAAATTACCTGTGGTGATAATTGTGGCAATTCATTGGGCTGAGTATGAATCCATCCGAGTGGCTCCATCTCCTTCAAATACTGATGAGATGGCAATGCGTTTGGCAAATGTACTGTCTGGTGTGTACCCCATTGTGGTACCATTACAATACATCTTATTTCCTTCACCGATGGATTATCTGGTGGACTGATACCATACAAATAACCAGCTATTTGCGCTCTCAAATCAGAAATCATGACAAACTTCTTCAATATGTTCTTTGGTAATATATAAGTGTAGCCTGTTTCTTTGATATCATCAGAAGAAACATAAATATGATTCGTACGTAAATGTAAGTTAGTCGCTGAGATAGCTCTGACACGCCATTCCGTCTTGGAGCTAAACGTTTGAGTTTCATAATTGGAAGTGGTGGCTGTAATGATTTCATCGCCATGTTTATTAACAGTCCTGGTTGTCGTTGCAGTGAGTTGAGACTGTTCTTTAGTTTGTTTTTCAATTTCAGCAATCTGTTGTCTTTGCGCAGATGGTGCGCTAATTTCCATTCCAAGGATAATGTCACGAATTTCAGACTGAGTGAGAGAAGCTACGTTTACATTATTCTTCTTGCCGTAGTCAGCGAGAATGAGATCTTTGAGCTGAACTTCGACTTTAATCCATTCGTCGTCAGTCAACGAAGGCCAAATGTGATGCGGTTCAGTAATAGTTGTTTTGTCAGGTTTCAGCACAACTTTAGTTCTCTCAGTATTAACGTGCAATGCTCGTAAGATTAGAATCAATCTAGAGAACGCTGTGTAAGACGATATCGTCTTCAGCCAATCGTCATAAAGATTGAACAATACCATCTGGGGTTCTGTTGCCTTTAAAATCAAGTCACCGAATTTCTCGACTTTAAGACAAGCTTGGAATGGCAGCTGCAATTCAGAACCTTTGATAACAATGTTCGGGAAATCCAAAAGATGCACTTCGAGAGGATCCAACATTCCCTTTCTAGTGACAATAATTTGTTTCGGCTGTTCTTCAACGGGTAATGATCGAATCAAAGCAGCTACTTCTTCAGCCGTTTTCCATTTAGCCAATTGACCAAGACGTTTCTGTCCAGCCCAGACCGAAGTGTGAATAATCTTCAAGAATAACTGTCCTGTTCTTGGATTGAAGATAAAGATTGCTCCGTTGATAGGCTTCGTTGTCAAATTACCTTCAAATGTTTTATGAATGGTAACTCTGTATACATTGGTGTCATCCACGAACCAGATAATTTGATTTGAGAAAAGTTCTCCATAATTTTGTGATGACAAATAAGGTTCTGTTGGTTCTGATGAATACAGTTGCAGAGCTTTACGAATACGCTCTCGCAATACATAAAGCGCAGGATTGGCTTTCATGATTTTAGCCATAGCTTGTTGAATCAATGGCTTGCAGCCCGGGAACCAATTTCCATAGGCGGAATGTAAGTTATATGCTAAGTCAATAGCAATCAAAAGTCCTGTAGGCGATGGGTAAATAGACATGTTGTCGGTTGTGTAATCTAAGAATTTAGCACGAGCATAACGTTCAATATCGTGTGAATCGTAATCTCCCCATCTCAGTTGCACGTCAATCCAGTATTTTTGAGTTGTTGTATTATCCATTAGATCCTTTGAATCCGCCAGCAAAGATGGTCTGGAGACATTCCATTTGTAAGCAGAGAAGAGCAAAATGTCAGCACAAGAGGAGTTCATTTTGTACGACTTCCTGGGATGGATCGTCTCTTTCTGAACGGTCTCTATTTCTAATGCATCTAATTCTTGATCAAACACTTGACAAAGATCCATAACAATCGACTCGTGAACCTTCTGCCACAAGTGAGCACGGAAAATTTGAATAAGCGAGATCTTCAGTGTCGGGATTTTACCGTGCATGAAAATGCCAGTTAAATCAAGCTGTACTTGGAAACCGACGTAGACATTGGCACGATTGATAGTCGGTGACCACCACAGGGTGAATCTTCTGTTGGGAATCTGATTCAAACCAGATCGTTGGGCATTTGTCAGTTTTTTGTACTTCATAGACTCTTCGAAACCAGAGGCTTTTTCCCAGAACAAACCTTCCCAGGTGGGGAAGTAAGTTCCTTTGAACAGAGTGTGTTCCAAAATTCCTTCGACACCGCCGAGAGCCTGAATCATGTCTGTTCTGTAGTTATTTAAATTCCAGAGTTTACCATCGTGTCTTTGATGAGTCCACCAGAAGGGGTTCTGCTTCAGTACTTGATACTGCTTGAATTCTGTTCGAATTCGCCAGCCTTTGTCATACGCCAAAGTATGTCTGTCTTTCTGGAAAAGTGTATTTATACGTGGGATACCTCGGTCCCAACTGTCATCGAGATCTTCCAAAGTCAGGCGCCGATTCTGTGCACTAGCTTCTTGTCGTTTTAATGCGTATTCTGCCCAGACGCGTTGGGAGTCGATAAATTCTGATTCCCAGGGCTGGATGTAACGATATAAATTGGGAATCAGTTGATCTTCGTCGTGGCTCATACCAGAACGGAAGTGAGTTATTCCCACGTCAGTTTGTTTAGACCAACGTAAATCAGACTGAGGAATCAAAACATGACCCATGGACAACATTCCTAAACCTCCCAATTCTTTTGGCGTATAAAACACTACAGGAGGGAAACGCGAAGGCATTTTTGAATTCAACCCGATCTTGATTCGAGTTTGGATCTTGTTTTCACACTTTACAAGCAGTTCCAATAATTCCTGTGTGTTGACTACTGCTTCTCTGAAATAGGTCATTAATCCAATCAAAGCAGTGTTCCATTTATTAACGATTTTTGTGAAGGTGGTGGAACCTGATGCCATCAAGATTTGACGAACTCTGTTGTGGAATCTGAAAACAGATAATAGAAATAATTAATATTTGAAATGAATATGTATTATTATTATTATAGATAATCAAAGTTTCATTTACCTTTGAAGACTTTCATCATCAACTCTCAAGAAACATTGAGCAGTCCTCTCTTTCGTAACTTCATTCTGTAAATTCCATACTCCATCTTTATGAGTAAACTCTTCATGAGTAGTTCTACATTTTGGCAAAATTCTACATTCAAATCCACTCATATTAAACAGTAGATTCGGGTTGTCCTTGCTATAGACACTGACAAAACTATTCTCCCATTGAATCGTTGTAGTAGATCTTGGCAATCTGTTCTTGATATCCCAAAAAACAGCTCTACCAAGATTCACATCATGTTTCATCAATCTCATCCTGGCATCTCTTGGCCAGCACTTCTTGTTATTATAATCCACAATATTTTCGTTATTTGGATCTGGATGTTCTGTCAGGTATCTCTGAATTAAATCACGTGCCTCCTCTGCAGAAAATCTTAAGAAAAGGTGAATTCTATCGACGTAGCGACAGTACAATCTGATCGGGTGAGCTGTTTCTGAAGCGACGTCTTGAAAAGTTAGGAAGTCGTTAGGCATTTGTGGAGGTCCTGCCATTTCGCTGGCACGCTGCAAACCAAGTACCAATAGATCCAAAACAAGGCCATAATACTGCGCAATGAATGACGCAAATTGCAATCCGCGAATTATACCATAACTGTTTGTATGGTTCATGTCTTTGTAATTGATAACCACGTTGTTTTTCGCGGTCATATAATCAGCAATGTTGTGATCCACAATGAGACGAAGTAGTCTGTTCAGCAGAGTCAAATCGATTTTGTCATAGAGTTTTTCAAACTTGGATTCCAGAAGAACATTGCATTCACCTTCAGACACGTCCCAGACATCTTGCAAGTTGTTTATTCCTTGACACCATTTGTATACAAGTAATGGCGGCGGTTCTGTATCAGAAGGTTTGACCCATGGCGGGAAAAGTCTACGTTTATCAGCTTCGTACCACAAGTACTGATCCAGATAAGCGTCTGTTATTTTCTCCAGAGGTTCCACCTCGTAAACAGGAATCAAGTGACTATAAAGATCCATAAATTCTATTTGAACTTCTTTAAATTGTCGTTGAGTCAACAGGTGACGTTTGATACGGGACAGAGCTTCATGAGGATTATCGTAAGCTTGTTCAATAAGTCCCAGCTCCTCCCTCTGACTCTGATTTAATCTGGATTTTACACTGTAAGCTTCTTTGAGTCTTTCTAATGCAAGAATAAGAAGTTTGGTGTCATGTTTGTAAGATAACGGTGGGAAGGGAATTGGAGCGAATCGTCTGGACTCCAACCAATGCACTGTTGTCGTATAAATGGCTACAGCTTCTTCTGCTGA
The DNA here is from genome assembly GCA_022817065.1 of Probaryconus sp. ZL-2020. Classification (NCBI taxonomy): domain Eukaryota; kingdom Metazoa; phylum Arthropoda; class Insecta; order Hymenoptera; family Scelionidae; genus Probaryconus; species Probaryconus sp. ZL-2020. The sequence continues at coordinate 7,466 of JABFQA010001426.1, read as the reverse complement.
GATGTATGGGCCATCTTTCAAGTAATTGTGTTGACGTTCTTGCTCAGCCTTCAAATAAAGACGAGTCAGACGACCCAAATTTTTCTTGCAGACAGTTTTATCTACAGTGGCGCCACGTCTTATGCGTTCACGATTGTAATGGGCTGTATTCGTCCACCAATCTGCTTTCATCTTAACATAACGAAGAATCATATTCTCAATCGGCATCGGCAGTCCAGGAACTTTCCATGGAATGTTAGCTTTCCAGCAACGCCAAGCTTCACTCAAATGTTGCAGAATAGTTCTTGCCTTGTTCTGTTTGATTCCTTCTGGCATCATGTCAACAATGTCGTGCATTACTGAAGCACGAAGTTCAAGATCGAAGTGAGATTCAACTCTTTGTTTTGTAACGGTCTTTGCGACGCCTTTCGAGTGACGGCCTTCGAATTGTCGAGAAAGCAGATTTCCCAGCCATCTTTCCAAAAGTGGAGTGATGCCTCGCATGAAGAACAGCCACACGCGCCAACCTGGTGCCCAAAATCCACAACCAGGTCCTTTTCCAACGGGTCCAGTATTGAATCTGTAGTAAATCAAGTGTTTCAGATCTTTGCACATTCTAATTTGTCGCATAAGTTTGTACTTATAACGATACATTCCAGTCAGTTGACCAACGTGAGCAAAAATGTATTGTAAGCCATCTGCTAACTGGAAAGCGTCGACGTTGTTCAATCGATACTGAACGTGCGAATCAATTATCAATTTGGTTAAACGAAGGATTTCACGACAAAGATGGAAAGCGTTTCCAAATCTTGATTTCTTTCTTTCCTTGGTTGTGAGAGTCTTTACTGGTTTCAAATTGAAATTATAATCCAAATGCAAGTAATTCAGATTCTTGCGGTGGATCAGCAAGTTCAACATGTTGTACCCTTGTCTGCAAACTTGCAAACCAGCCTCGACCCAATCAATGGTTGTGGTTTGGAAAAATTTCGTTGACTTAAAGGATCTGAACAGGAATCGTTTTTTCTGTGGCTTTGGATGTCGATGCTTCAACGAGTTAAGCACCTCGTACTTCAACAATTTCTGGTAACTGACTCGAACTTTGACTGGTTGTCCTGGAGGACAATGTTCACGATACCACGATTTAACCAAAGGAATGTCGATAGCTCTTCGCATTCTGCCAGATCGAGTATTAAAGGGTCTTGGAGCCCATAACAATGCAATTCCATTTGCTGTGTTGTCTGTGTAAAGTGGAGTTTCTTGTAAGAAAGGTTGTACGTTTTCGGGTAAGACGAATTCTTCGTCATCATCAATTTGAGGTTCCATTGTCTGAAAAATAACAAATTTGTAATAATTATTTATTTATATTAAACAGCAATATTGACATTTTTATAAATATATGTATTTGATATTTTTAAACTGACCTTTAATGTATTTCGATGTGAAATAGGATTAATAAGAGGATCAAAATAAAAAGCAGGTAAATCAGGATCCTCTGTTTTAATATAAACTACATTTGGAGCATGATACCTGTAATATACAATATAAGTCTATTATAAATCAAAATATAGTTTATATTGTATAAACTATTTATAAAAAAAAATAATTTATAGGTAGTCTCAGCAATTCCTTTTTAATCTTACAGAAGGATTGAATATCAACTATCATTTTATTTACCACACTGCTAGTAAGATTAACACGAATAATACCGTAAAATCTTAAAACTTGTGTGGATGACAAATTTTATTTATATGATTGTTTTTGAACTTACCAAGACAGATGTACAAAGTGAGGCATGTTGTTGTACAAATATGGAAAAGCAATTCTGTATTCTGTCCGAATTGGCTGTCGAATAATAATTTTATTGATATCATTAAATTCATTCCAATCTTCGTCTGCAGCATTGGAATCTTTGACTAATGGCTCAAACTTTGGACCACCAGGAATAGCCATGTTCAAAGCTTTAGCTGTGAAAAATGATTTTAAATCAAATAGGTAAAAGAAATTCTGGTCAACCAAATCTGTTAAAAGTTGATTCGCTAATCGGTATAACGTTGCCATTTGTGGTAATGTGAGATTCCATTTCCTGTAGGTTGATCCATTGACGTGTCTGAAATAATATTTTTTACCTTAAAACATTTTGTTGTTTATCTGTTTAAAATTTTTTCATAATATAGAATTTTGAATATTTTAATCTCAGCATAGCGTTTGATCCAAACACAGACACTTCGAAAGTTCGTCTCGGACAAACTGACGATAATGCTGTGCCCGTCAGCCCACATGTCAACTGATTTCAGGACCCCTACGCTTCTCATCATTGATAATTTAAATTAAATAATTTAATATATAAAATTAAAAAAATAATTAGAAAAACTGAGTATACCTTGTTCCAACTAAAGGCTTGTGTTCATAAAACCAAGATGCAACAGATTGATCTTCTTCAGAGTCTAACTCAATTTGGATAGCTTCCAGAGGTTCCACATCAAGAACATTGTCAGCATAATCCAAAGGAGGTTCTTCATCGTCAAACGGAGGAAACCTCATACGTTTAAAATGTCTTCTGTCACGTTTCTCACGTCTCATCATTATCCACATAGTTCTGAAATAAAAAGAAAAAGAAAAAAAAAAAAAATTAGTACACGAGAGGAGAGAATAGGATAAAGCAGTCCTCATTAAACAAAATGTCCAATGGACTACTTTATCCTACTCTCTCTGTTTTATTAATCCCTGGATTATTAAATGAAATGTTTTTTGTTATATTTACCCCCACTGTGCAATGTATACAGGTTCAATAACCCATGGTATTTCATTAACAAATGTAATTGCTCCAGTAATGTGATACAGAACTTTAACGTCTCGTATTTGTTCCCAAGGCATGGGCATGTTTTCCAGTAACTTCATTACAGCATGTGGCATATATTTCAGTGAACTGTCGTAGATATACAATTATTCATTAAACATAAATCATTATAATACTTAAAAATTTTTTTTATACAAAGTTAAATATATTACCCTAAGTAAACTCTTTTGTCATGTCTGTATTTACGACTACTCATATCGCCATGATCTCTTATAATTTTGCGAATATGTTCAGGTGGCATGTCTTCCTTCTGTGCATCAACAAAGCCAAATTTCCGCTTTTCAGCAAAACGTTTTGACTGCAATTGCTGCCATTTTTGAGCTAAAATTTAAATAATAATAATAATAATAATGAATTTACAACTTATAAATAGAAATTTATTTAAAGATAATAAAATTAAACATTTTCTAATTGATTTACCTTTTTCTTGCAGCTTATCTTCTGAAATAATTTCAGGTTGCTTTGGTTGTTGTGGCAAAGGAGGTCCAGACATAGCATGTAAATGGGCATGATGAGCAGCTTGAGCGTGAGCAGCAGCTTGGGCATGAGCTGCTTGAGCAGCAGCCAACTGGGCATGAGCCTGTTGCTGTGCCATCATCGAGACCCAGGGGTTGGCCCCCAGGATATATGGAGGAATAGACATTTTTAATGCTGCCTATTAATCTGAAAAAATAAAGTTACATGATATTAATCAACAACATTATCTTTGTCCGCCAACGTGCCTTAACGAATATAACCAACAATGCAGTGCAAATACTCACCCACAAAAAATGAAATTTTTACTATGTATTATATGCTAAAAAGCATATAATACATTTGCTTTGGCTTTTGTTCTTTCGATTTTTTTAATTCTCATTCACTTTTACTATATTTTACATTATAAAACACTGTAAAATGACCACAAACATTTTCTAATAGCGTTTGTTCGCCAATGATGAAGCTAAGCGAGAAAGATGCCGGAACATGGCGTCATCACATTTTTTTCAGGGCTTATACAAATGTCGATTTTCATATCGATTTATCGCTATCGATAATCGATTATTTTAATTGGTTATTTGAAATTTTTAAAATAAGCTAGAATATTTATGTACCGCATTTATACTATGCAATTTGAAGGAAAAGACAATGAAATATTTCAAAATTTAATATGAAACTACTTTGTATTTTATAAGGAACTGAAAATGTATAACAAAAACATTATCTTTCAAACTTCGCGCCATAGACCTGACTAATAAAAGTCGTCTGCTAACATCACGGTTCAACACATTTTTCTTCATTCTAAATAATACAAGTACAAGAAAGACAAAATCCAAAATATTAAACCGCAGAATAAATTGTGGAACGCCATAAGTATTTATACTGTCAGTAGCTGTCAGTTTTATGTCAGAAGATTACTTTTAATAATAAATTCCGTAAATTGTCTTCATCACGAGATCTCACAGGAAGGGACGATAATAATGTTATTCTATACTTTATTAGGAAGTTATGTTATCACATCAATGTTGTTATTTAAATATCCAACGTTATTACATAAAAAGAAAAAAATAAAATTTCGATGTCGACACATAAGCCACAGAGGCGGTAAGTACTTAATAACTATGAAAGCGCAATTCTTTTTTTTTTTTTTTTTCGTGACAATTGTTTGATTACCATTCCCATTATTCAATTACAGGAGCTGGAGAAAATTATGAAAACACTATGTTCGCTTTCAGAAGGTACGTAATATATGCCACTACATTCTGTTATAATTTTATTTACTTTTATCAATCTGTTTGCTTGTTTATGATTTTATTGGTACTCTATTTGTATTATTTATTTATGTATGAACTATACAATTTGTGCGTGACTGTGTGTATGTCAAGATTAAAAAAATATAATCTATATATGTAACGTAATATGATACATAAATAGTTCATACATATTTGTCATTCGTTCTTACGATGTGTCATTTCTATTGAACAAAGGCCCAAGGCTTTATGCATTCTAATCATACAAATGACAAGAATTTCAGCTTCTTTTGAAACGAAGATATTTCATTAGTGAAACACGTTTTTTTGCAAGTGATGTTTAAAATTCTTTATGTGTGTATTTTAAAAAGGAATCTGAAATTCCAAGAGTTAAGAGAAGAATAATGTGAAAAATAAACTTGAAAAAATATCCAAGATACACTGTCGACGATTTTTTTATTCATCTTCTTTATTTAAATTTAAACAACAATTTTCAAATTAATTCAATTTTTTCTTGTCCAGTTATAATTATTACAAGCACAGGTAATGTTATGCAATGAATAAATATTGATTAATGTTGAATTGATAATGTTAATGTAAAAGCTTTCATTCTTGGGAAATTTTTCGAGTTTATTTATTATAAAAATTCTGCATAATACTTTTTTTAGGGTTTTAAATCTACAATAATTTATATGTTAATTGTGTTTTTTATGAAATAGGGCAATTGAAGTTGGTACTGAAATGTTAGAACTTGACTGCCATTTAACGAAAGATGGAGAAGTAGTGGTTTCTCACGACCAGAATTTAATGAAGAGTACTGGAATTGATAAAAATATTAGCGAATTAGATTATAAGGATTTGCCACTTCTAAAAACAAGACTTCCCATAGACTTTAAACCTGGTACTTTACGTTATACTTTTTTTTTTTTTTCATTTCACTAGTTAAATTAAAATTGTAACAATTTGTACTAAAACGAAATTGTTTTAGGTGCTGAATTTGTAGGATCTTCTAATGAAGAAGAGCGAAAAATTGCTCTGTTGAGAGAAGTTTTTGAAGCTTTTCCAGAAGTACCTATTAATCTTGATATAAAAGTAAATAATGATTTACTTATATCAAAAGTAGCTGATCTCATAAAATATTACAATAGAGAAGATTATACTGTTTGGGGAAATTTCAGTGATGAAATTACACAGAAATGTTATCGAACGGTACGTTGACAATTCTACATTTAAAAGTACTTAATGAAATGAACTTTTTATAGGAATTAATAATTTCTTTCAGAATCCAAATGTCAATGTTTTATTTTCCATGAGGCGTGTTATGTTGTTAATAATTTTAATGTATACTGGACTGCTTCCATTTATACCGCTCAAAGAAACACATTTGGAAATATTTTTGCCATCAGTATATTTAAGGTAATGATAATAATTATTGTTTATATCGTTCATTTATTTCCACTTCTCAAATGTCTTCCATTGGAAATACTTAAAAAGTTCGTTTCTTTTTGCATTTAATTTCTTTCAGAGTTGTTCAAATATTGTCTCCTCAAGTACGACTAGGCCTACCTGAATACCTTTTCCCAACCATGTAATTACATTGAATATATTTTAAAAATTGCTTAACTTATACTTTGAAAGTTACATATAAAAACGTTACATAATAAATCTAACGCTTTTATATCTTATCTATCAACAAATTATAAAAGGTTTAACAAAAAGTGATAAAAACAAGCTTTAATAAGCTTCTATAAAGTACAACACACTTGATATTTATTACCTATTCTTGGAAATATTTGCATTGAATATTAACTGACTGAAGAAAATCATCATTTAGAATCTTGACAAGTATATCACTTTTTTCGGTCACATTAATATCTTTTCAAGATAAGGCAATAAAAATACAAGTATTTATAATGATACGAATATTAAAAATATATTACATTATAACACACATTTTCTAAAATCATTAATTAGAATTATTTAAGTACTATATCATTAATTTTCTATTAATGACTTTCAGATGTCGGAAAAAATCGGAGTTTACATTTCTTCCCATGGAGAAGTTTCTTTTGCGTAGTATGAGTGTACTACTTATGAGACCGTGCTTATTTCATCATTTACAAGCACGTGGAATACATGTAAATAATTTTAATGTAGTATTGTAAAATTAATAAAAAATTCAGAATGATTAATTTGTGATTTTTGAACAGGTATATTTTTGGGTGCTAAATGAAGAAGAAGAATTTAAGGAAGCTTTTAAACTAGGAGCAACGGGTGTTATGACAGATTACCCATCACGACTAACGTTGTTCTTGAAAAACGAACAAATCAACTGAATGAATGCTAATTCACTTTTTTGTGAAAAGCATGATCTGTTTAGGTAATTAAAAATGAAAAATATAAAATTAATGAGCCATACACGTTTTGCTACAATCACATCTTCATATACAGATATGTGAAATAAGTCATAAAAACGCAAATTATTGAAATGAAACATCTTAAATTTACTATTTTTGCTATTTAAAATATAATCATTTATTAAACAGAACTGACATTCAATTAATTAATACAATTAATAAAGCTTATCGTTTCCTCCTAATTATAATTGATCTGATCATTTCATTTGGAGTAGAAATTTAATTTTATTTCTATATATTTAGAAATTTCAAAAATTCGTGTTTTTTACCTCATTTATATGATTCAAATACAAAGTCATTCAGTGCCATTAGATGAAATTTATTAAAATCTTATAATCATTTTATAAAGTAATATAACTACTGCCATTTTGGTTTTTATTGTGCAGTCTTTACAATGGACTGAAAATTTGTATATTAATCATATTAAATGTTTCACATTAGTCTATAGGGTATCTACGATATACAAAAAAGTATTGGTTTTATTTT